>QRFJ01002296.1:0-228682 GCA_006176705.1 Cocos nucifera
CTCCTTTTCTATTCCTAACGGGCTGTAGGGGCGCATAAGGGCCATTATCAGGGCCTCTCCCCTCATCTCATCTAAAATGAACGAGGCCTTCGACTTTGCTCACATTAGGACGAGGTTCTCCTCCTATTCCTAACGGACTATAGGGACGCATAAGGGCCATTATCAAGGCCTCTCCCCTCATCTCATCTAAAATGAACGAGGCCTTCGACTTTGCTCATGTTAGGATGAGGTTCTCCTCCTGTTCCTAACATGGCCACTATTGATTGCTTCTTTCCTTTCATCACATAGTTTTTTCACCAAAAAATCATAATATTGAAATGAAGGAGTTTTATTGAAAAAAAATTACTGATAGTATATCCTTAGATTTTTTGAATTTCAAGATTGTGGGTGCGTTATTCCTTCGAGCTCCTTCAAGCGATAAGTTTCGGACCGGATGACCTCCTCTACTTCATACGAGCCTTCCCAATTTGAGGCAAGCTTCTTCTAACTCTGAGGCTGAGATATGGCGGCTCACCGAAGCACTAAGTATCCCACTCTGAATGTTTTATCTCTGACTTTGGAGTTATAGTATCGGGCCATCCTTCGTCTGTAGGCCATCATCCGAACCTGGGCTTCCTTTCTTTTTTCTTTCAGAAGGTCAAGGTTGACTCTGAGGTCCAGTGAGCTACGCTGCTCATTGAAGGCTACGACCTATGTTGATGGGAGCTTAAGCTCGATTAGGATGACTGCTTTCGTTCCAAAGGCCAAGGCAAATGGTGTTTCTCGATCGGTAGCCTTTGAGTAGTTTGGTACATTCAGATGATGTGGTAGAGTTCGTCCGCCCAGGCCCCCTTTGTCCTATCGAGTCTTATCTTGATGCCTTGCAGCAGGATCCGGTTGGTGAGCTACCGACGTGAAGTGATGGAAGATATTTAGATCTTCGCAGAACTCAGCGAACCTCGTCCCAGCGAACTATTGCCCATTATCTGTTATGAGGGTTCGGGGCAGATCGAACAGCTCGATAATTTTTGCTAGTAGTTCAGCTTCAATCCATTTGGTGAAGTAGTCAATCACGACCAGGAGGAACTTTCATTGTCTGGATGCCATTGGAAAAGGGCCAAGTATATCCATTCTCCACTATGCAAATGGCCAAGGTGCGCTCAGTGGAGTAAGCTCGGAGGTCGGCTATCTTTATATGTTTGTATTTTTCTGATAGCGGTCATATTTCTTGATATACTCTATGAAATCATGGTATAATGTTGGCTAATAGTACCCTTGCCGAAGTAGTTTTTATGACAGTGACCTGGCTCCTACATGACTTTCATAAATTTTTTCGTGTACTTTCCATAATGCGAAGTCAGCCTCTGAAGGTCGGAGGCATCTCAGCAACGGCAGTAAATACGACCTCTTATACAACTTACCCTCATATAAAACATACCGAAAGGCTTAATTTCTGAGTTTTCGAGCTTCTTTCGGATCACGAGAAAGAACTCCCTCTTTGAGATAAGCAACTAATGGATCGATCCAACTCGGCTCGAGCTTCATCTGCATAATGAACTGTGATTTCTCTGAGCTTGGGTATTTTAGAGTTTCAAAAAATACCTCTTTGGACAATTCAGCTGGGACTGAAGTGACCAATTTAGAGAGGAGGTCGGCTCTTATATTTTCTACTCTCGGAACTTATCGAATACCAAAACTGCCAAAAGTTGGAGTCAAATCCTTCACTTTCTCGAGGTATTTCATCATACTTTTCTTCCGTGCTTCATACCTGCCACTAACTTGGCCGACCACTAATTAGGAATCACTGTAGATTTGAAGAACTTTGACGTATGTCAATTTCAAAGAAGTTCGAACTCCTAAAGGGAATACGACTAGAGGAGATCATCCGGGAGGAATGCTACTTGAAATCTGGAAGTAATCTGCTGGAGGAATCTGGATGAAGTTCGATTGATGGAGAAGTTCAAAAGAAGTCCGACTGATGAAAAAGTTCGACTGAAGGAGAAGTTCGAAAGAAGTTCGGCTGTTGGAGAAATTCGGCTGAAGGAGAAGTCTGGAAGGAGTTTGGCTCCTGAAAAAATTCGATTGAAAGAGAAGTCCGAAAGAAGTCGGACTCCTGGAGGAATTCGACTGAAGGAGAGGTTTGGAAGGAGTTCGGCTCCTGGAGGAATCCAACTGAAGGAAAGGTTCGAAAGAAGTTGGGCTCCTGGAGGAATCCGACTGAAGGAGAGGTTCGAAAGGAGTTCACTCCTTAAAAATCCTCTGAAGAAGAAGTTCGAAGGAGTTCGACTCTTGAGGAATTCGACTGAATAGAATTGGGGAGATCGGCTCTTGGAGAACCCACTGAGGGGAAATTTGGAGAATGCTCTTGGAGGAATCTGACTGAAGTAGAGGTTCAAAAGAAGTTCAGCTCCTGGAGGAATCCATTTGAAGGAGAGGTTCGGAAGAGGTTCGGTTCCTAGAGGAATCCGACTGAAGGAGAGGTCCGAAAGGAGTTGGGCTCTTGGAGGAATCTGACTGAAGGAGAGGTCCAAAAGAAATTCGGCTCTTGGAGAAATCCATCTGAAGAAGAAGTCCGGAGGGAGTTCGGCTCCTAGAGGAATCCGACTGAAGTAGAAGTTCGAGGGGAGTTCGATTCCTTGAGGAATTCGACTGAGGGAAAAGTTTGGAGGGAGTTCGACTTCTGGAGGAATCCGATTGAAGGAGAAGTCTGGAAGGAAGTTCGGATCCTGAAGGAATTTGACTGAAGGAGAAATCCGAAAGGAGTTCGGCCTCTTGGAGGAATCCGACTGAAGTAGAAGTCCGGAAGGAGTTTGACTCCTGAAGGAATTCGACTAAGGGAGAAGTCTAGAGGGAGTTGGGCTCTTAGAGGAATCCGATTGAAGTAGAGGTCCGGAGAGAGTTCGGCTCTTGGAGGAATCCGACTAAAGGAGAAGTCTGAAAGGAGTTCGGCTCCTGCAGAAATTTGACTGAAGGAGAAATCCGGAAGGAGCTCGACCGCCGGAGGAGTTTAGTCGCTGAAGGAGTTTGGTTGGGGTTCAGTCGCTGGAGGAGTTTGGTTGGGATTCGATCGCTGGAGGAGTTTGGCTAAGGTTCGGCCATTGAGAAATTCGGTTGGTTGAAGGAGTTCGGCTAAAGTTCGGTCGTTTGAGGAATTCGGTTGGGGTCCGACCGCTGGAGGAGAATTTTCGATCGAAGCTCTTCCACAATTATCAGTTACATTAGATTAAGCATCAGACTAGACTTCGATGGAAGCGAGATTTATTTTCAATAATCATGATCCATATATGTTAAAAATATACAAACTAAAAGTTAGCCGATTCAAATTTCTATATCACAGAAAAAGATAGTCTTATATTATTTTAACTGTTCACCTTGGCACTAAATCAACATATAAAATAGAGATTGTCAAAATATATAATTTTTATTTTTAAATATTTTTAATAATATAGATCATGATTAATAATATGAATCTTTGATTTGAATATTTTATTATTTATTTTAGAATCAAGCAAAGTAGATACCTTTTTCTCTCGATCAAAATGGACACACACAGATATATATATATATATATATATATATATATTTGGATAAGATTGGATTGTATTTAAACTCAGATCCGATTATATCAAAATTAGACAATCAAGATCCTATATTAATGATCCAAACCGTTGAATATAATTTACTATTTTAAAATTATTTATATACTAAAAATTATATAATTTAAAGACTTCTAATCTATAAATTAAATAATAAAAAAATATATCTAATTTAATTTTATTTAAACTATCTAATTTTTGACTATTTGATGCATAGACTAAAAATTTTTAAATCATATGATTTTTTATATGCAAGCAATTTTAGCATAGACAATCATATTCAACGATTTGAATCATTGACATAAGATCTCTATTATAAAGTTTTGATCTGAATAGATTTGAATACAAATCTGATCAATTTAATTTTAATTTAATATTATATATATATAATAAATTATTATATTTTATTATATAATTATTTTAAAATATTTTTTAAGTAAAAAAATGATACATTATTCCTGAAGCCACATTTTTCTAACTGCTACCGGTTCATCAAAGTAGCACGTCATGGTATGCGACAAATTGGTTGCTTTTTGGGCCCAAACTATGTTACGGAGGGTGGAATATTCAAATCCAATTAATAAACCTTGTTGCAACGTCCATGGACGCATTAAGAATGTGTACTACGAGAAAAGACCATGAGAAAAATTCACTGATGTCCGCTCCAGCCACTTGCGGAATCTGGCCGTCCAGGGAAATTTGGTCTGAAGAACTTAAAGCATAAATTTCAATAATTTACCCATAAAAATAAACTCTCTCTCTCTCTCTCTCTCTCTCTCTCTCTCTCTCTCTCTATATATATATATATATATATATATATATATATATATATATATATAGTTTGTTTTCTAAAGTAACATCTGAATCCTAGATTTCCTCTAGGCATGAGAGATTCCAGTCACCCCTCTCGAGCAAACTTCATGCCATGGAAACAAATGTTAGTCAAAAAGCTTGGAAGATTCGTTCCTGTAGCTACAATCTTCTCCACAAATTCATAATGAACGGCAATCTAAAACCTAGACAACAAAGACCCTTTCTAGACAGGTCGGTCAAGATCTACTGTAGCCATTATCCAAATTCTTCATCATTCTTTTCCGCATTCTATTAGTTTTGGACAAGCAAAGATGGATAGCAGATCTTCTTGCCTACGCATGGGATTGGAATTCTCTTTCCAATGTCATGCATGAGATTGGAATTCTCTTTCCAAAGTCATGCTCGACAAAAGCTTCACGTATGTTGTTTCTTAATTAGCATGTTTATCCGTCCAGGAGAAGGGGATAAGGTGAAATGTAAGCCTAAGTCCACATCATCATTAGAACTATAATGTGTTTGGTTTCAATGCATTCCTTCTAGATGCATGCCATGCTCGGTGATTCAGATGGATCACCATATTCGATATGGATTATTTTAGTCATTACGGATATTCAAGAGAATCATCAAATTTAATGTAGACCATTTTCACGATGGATATTTAGAAGAATCACTAGATTCAATGTCGACCATTGCCATTATGATGTTCAAGAGGACCACTAGACTCGATATGGATTATTTTCTCTACGACATATATTTGGAGGATCGTCAGACTCGATATTGGCCACTATAAGCAGAATTAGATAAATCTATAAGCAAAATCTGATACATTAGAAAATTAAATTGTGTGCCAAGTTTCAGGAAGCCCAAACTTGGTTGTATAATTCAGGATCGAAATAATTTTTTATTTAAAATTAGGTATCTTTTCGAGCTCTGCAATTTTGGTCCAGCCTCTTAAAGAGCAAAAATGGATCAAAATTTTATCGTTTGATCGAATCGAAATTTTTTCTTTTCGAAAAAAGCTTTGATTGAAAATTAACTTCTAATCTACGAAGAATATATAGAGTTATAGAAGGTAAAAATTGATCTAGAAGTTGAAATTTATCTTCAACCAAATATTAATATTTTTTTTATGATTTTTATATTTATAATATTATTTAAGAGGTCAATTCTATTTAAACTAGAAAAAGGAGTTCAATGCAAATTATTCGAGGATCGTCGTACTTCTAAAAGGTAAGAAAAGAAATTTGGCCTAAATTATATAAAAATGAACTTTACTATTATAAATAGAGGCTATGGAGAATTAATTAATAAAAGAAAAAAAAACTTGGGTTCTACCTTCCTCTTCTAAATCTTCTTTGAGAGATCTGAGTTTAGTGGGTTGAAGAAATTTTTTTCTTTTTTTGATTAGATCATGGGGCATGCTTGACCTTGATCATACCCAATTTTTTGGATATGGATCTTGATATTGGACCAGGACCCAATGCAATAATGATCCAGTCATGTTAGATCAAGTTCATGAAAAATATTTTAGATCCGGCAGGGCATTAAGATAAAGTCAAGTTCATGAATGACCCAGATCGATCCAGCCTACACCATTCAGGTCTAGGTAGGATTTAGGGTGGATCCAGGTCTATATTTATTTACGGGGAGAAAATTTTGTTTTTACTTTTGAATTAAACCAAATTTTGACTGCCACAAAACTATTTGTTAACATTGTCAAAACATTATGATTAATATTTATTTAAAGCTGCAATTTGCTTCAAGAGGTTAATAACCTCAACATCTGGCCTTTCTTAATAATTCATGAATATTATTAAGACCGGTTCATTGTATGCAAGTTTACAGTTTACTTTTGATTAGGTGAATTAAAGTATCATGTTTCATAAAAAAAAAAAAAAAAAGAGTATTGTGTTCTCAGGTCATAGAGAATTCCTGTAGCTAAGGTTATAGAAAGTTTGAACTCGTAGATGTGATATAGTAAAATTATTTTTCAATAGGACATGTGTAAACTGATCGGCAACCCTCTCCTTTTTGCACACACCGATCTAACCTATATGAAGTATTCTAGCCATATTCTTTTCATATAAAAAAGCATAGTAATTTTTCGAAAAAATATTCTGTAGATGATAATTTTTTATTTGTTGATATATATAGGAACCTACAATCTTGTAAGTAGAAGAATTTTAGAATTTAGTTTATCAAATGATATATGCATGGGACAAATAGAAATTACGTTTTCTTAAAGAAAATTAGTTACATCCATATATAGTTTTTAACCGGCCTTATTTGTATTGGCACCGCAAAGCATATAATTGGAAGAGGTTAAAAAGGAGGGTGGGGGCTTGAAAGAGGAAATGAGCGACTTTTTAAAAATATGGCTGAAATTGAGATCAAAACACCCCTAATCCCTCCTCAAACTATAGCTATCGATGGGTGACTCAAGCCATCATGAGGAGGAAATCTCTCACCTATAGGAGTTCATAGCATTCACAAAGGGATTGAAGGTGCAAGTAAGAAGTGGTCACATTCTCTCGTGGATAAGTTGTTAGGTAAGGGCCTATCTCTCAATTTCTCATCCAAGGAACTGAAGATGGTCGAAGGTTGGGATCATTGCCGACCGTGTAGTATTTTGTTTCGAATAAGAGGAGCACAAGATATGGATGATGGCATATGGTCCCCGGACCATTGCTAGATATATATGTCCTGGCTCTCAAGCAATGGCATCTAAATTTCAGTGCAAGTCCAGATTGCATTACTAGTATTATGGTATGGATTAGACAATAGAAGCTTTGAATGGAACTGTAAGATGGGAAAATGCTACTTTGGATTGCATCGGTGGCTGGTGTTTTGAAATTTATTGACAATTTCACTAAAAAGGCTATTAGAGGTGGTTGCGCGCGTCCAAATACACTTATCAAAACCATTGCGATCCAAAATTGATGTAGTTGCAAAAGGAAGACAAGATGGCAGGATTTTGGAATACGAAAATATCTCCATTCTATAATATCTCTATGGTAGGGTAGGTCACATTCATGTATTAGAGGTGAAAAATTTGAGCGTTTGAAGAAGGTACAGAATAGATTATTTGGTCTATGGATGAGAGTTCCGGTCGATGCTTCCTCCATAAAATAAGGTTGGAGTAAGAGGAGAACCTCTCCTCATGTAACGGAGTGAAACCAGGGATCATCCACTTTGAGGAAAAAATCTATCTTCTTGCATAACCCATGACCAAGAGAGTGGCATCTACTTAACAATTCATCCAACCATGGAGGGACGATGGTAGAGGTAGTTATGGGAACAGGGTAGTTGGAGAGGCCAGCGCTTGCAGGTTTTTTCACCTTGCAATCAATGGAAGAGGAAAGTAATCGTAATTTAACTAAAGAGATGCATGGGAATGTGTGCTCGATGATCTGGAGAGAATTGGAATCAAATCTTCAAGCAGAGCCACCTATGACGAAGGTGAAAGAGGTTCCCTTTGAAGAATTAGCGCAAAATGATCTCCAGCCACCGGTGGAAGATGCTAATGCGGCAAGTTTGGTGGTGGAGAGATCATATCCTCAAGTAATTGATAACTTGGTCCCCCCTTTCCCCTTAATGGACATCATTCTTGGAATTGCAGAGAGCAGCGAACCCTCTTTCCTTAACAATTTCAGAATTTAGGCAGGCAATATTGGCCAGATATTTTCTGTCTTCTTGAAATTAAGATCTCTAGTGATTTATAAAAAGGTTTTAGAGGAAGATTAGCAATTAGTGGAAGATATTTTCCATCCCATGCTCAAGGTTTGTCTGTTGGCACGTCAACTTCTATGGCTATAATCATCGATTAGGATTTCAGGTGATCATGATGAATGCTATGAAGCATTGGATTTTGTGTATTATCTACGCTAGTACTTGTTTTAGAGAGACGGGACAGCTTTGGTACATGGCTGGCTATTTAGGGATTTTAACGTCATCAAAGCACTCCAGAGAGACTGGAGAAATTTTGGAGTTCAAAGAGTTTATCAATTCAAATGCTCTGATTGACCTAGGTTATTTTGAAAGCACCTACACTTGATGCAGCAATTGCTTTGGTGGAGCTAGAGTCTGGTACAGACTCAATCGTGCTTTAGCAATTATGGATTAGATGAAACTATTCCAAGAGTCTAATCCATCTCATCTTTCCAAAGCTAGCTGTAATCACTGTTTCCTTCTGTCACAAGTTGCTACTCAAATCTCAAAAATCTTTTAAACCTTTTAGGTTCCAGAAATTCTGGTTATCTTATGATGTTGTTAACTGGGGTGATTACAAACGCGTAGGGAAATTATGGTAAAGAGTCTCATGGTGTTCTACTTCTTCGGCTCCTTCAAAATACCAGGTTGGCACTCAGTAAATGAAGCAAGAAATATGCCGACAACTATTTTGAAAAAATCAAATGATTGGAAGGCCAAATTAAACATCTTTAGGATGAGGATGTTAGCTGTGCTCAAGATCAAATATTCACGATCAAGCTGCCCTATTTCGCAAAATCTCTGGGTATGATAGAGCTTTTGAACTCTTGAGGTATATGTTAGGATCGACTAATTCAGGTTTAGAGAACGATGCACCATGGATTACGGTAGTCGCAAAAGAAATAAGAAAAAATTTGAAAGATATAAAATATATAAGTATAAAATATAAAAAATTTAAGTGGTTCGGAGTCTCTTACTTCAATGTCCATGATTGCATAGAATAATATTTTTTAATAAGAAATAAAAAGCTTACAAGAGATGAGAATAAAAAAGAATCTCTTTTTTTTCTTTCTTTTTTGGATGCAAGAACAGCCCCAACAGGAAGAAGAAACCCCTCCTAAATATTTTTATACACCTGATAGCATCCTAAAATTGGTACACAAGAAGAACACAAGTCTTCTTTCTTTCTCTTTTCCTTTTTCTTTTTTTCTCTCTTGGAAAAAATAGGTCGTTTGCTGCCTATGACTGCATTACAGAACCAATGTCGCCCACTAGGCCTTTTAAAGACCTCAAACTAGCTCAATCCGAGCTCAGAACGAAGAGAAGAGTTCGATTATAACTCTACATCACTTCCAAGCCATCCGATCAATTCCTGATGAACCCCCATCAAGCTGCAAGCATTGCTATCCATTAGATCGAGCTCCCTGCACTCGTGCACTGTCTGTAGACCGAGCGTATCATGTTCCAACCGAATCCGCATGCGCCACATCATCCAAAATGACCATAATGCCCCTACAAGCCATGTGGGATTAACCATAGATCCTTTAAGGGTCTATGCCCACTGCATGGACCAAATGGGGCACCATGTGGCGGTGGATCGCCGTGTGCAACATGGTTTGGGCTGCACGCTCACCTGGTGCTGCCAGGTCGGGCCAACTGCTGGCTAGCCTATCTACGAGTTTTCTTCTCTTGGGCTTTTTTTGGGTTTTGGATCTTGATTTTGTCCAGTTATTGGATAGATTAGGCTCCACCACCCAACAACTCTTTTACTTGAAGACTAAGATATCTAAACATGCATCCACCTAAAATAGAAAAAAATAAACTTTCATAATATAAGGTTAGTATTCTGTGCAACGCCTCTCTATAACTAACTTCAGGATGGTAACAGTGTAAGGTTCTAAGCATGCTTTTTAAATTTTTTTCGAAATTTATGTGCAAGAAAAGCTAAAATTAATCTAATATTAATTTTATGCATGCAATGATCACATCAAAAATCCTACACTAGGATCTAGACATGCTTATATGTAATAGAAAAATTGAATGCGCAAGATTAGTAAATCATATCTTTTAATATACTCGTGTTCAGAACACGATACCTGAGCACGAGTAGTCGAACTCTGTAATTTATAAACTGTTGAAAGATGCCCCTCATGTTGTGATGTAGCTGCATGGTCGTCCGACTCTACGGTCAGTGTACACGAAGCTCCTGATCCCTATCAGCTCCACCGAAATGCTAGCTTCTCGCCGAAGCCTTCAATGGCCGATCTAGATCGATCCAATCGACTACCTTCTCCCAATCTTTCGGATGCTCTAGAAGGTTAGAGGATGAAGAATGGAGGATGACAAGATAGTGTGAAAAATCTCGTGGTGATCGGGCACTCACAGCGCTCAATCTCTCCACCGAATCCTAGGCCAAAATCCTAGGGCTACCCACACCCGAAACCCTAGAGTCTCACTCTTAAGATTTTTTTTTTGACTCTTTGATCACATGCCTAGTGGACCTTACGCCCAGCTCTCTATTTTTTCTAAGAAACTTTTTCACAAAAAATTACCACATGCAATTTCAAACCATTTAAAATTGCGTGAGATATTAGAAAGAGAAAAATAAGTGGCGCAAATACTCTCTGGAATTTTCTTGGGCTAGAAATTAGCACTCCACCCCACTGGCATTCTCTCTCCAGAAGCCCTCTCAACCTACCATGCACGTGCAAAAATTTGCTTCATAAAAAGAGCGACACACCATGGGAAAAGCACGTGGAGTGGATTAGAGAGAGGTTAGGAGGTTTTAACAACTCACTTGAATTTAAAATTAAAGTTGATATTCTATCTTATTCTAATACCATCCTCTAAGTAGTTGATGCATAGAAGGACTCTTCTTCTACGCACCTACACTTAGAAAACTCAAAAACAAATGTGCGACAAACCAAGTGGGGCATGGAGAATGGATAAGGTCGAGAGGTTGGATTGGTTCCAACCTCCAATAACTTTAAGTTGAATTCAAAATTCAACTTACTTTGAACTAGTCCAACACTTGGACCAGGTCAAAAGAAAAAAGAGAGGATGGCGCACATACATTTTTGCATGAGAAATCTCATGCAAAAATCAGAAGAGGGCATGGTCAAAGTTGGCATAGGGAGTTTTAAATTCAAACTAGCTTTGAAATTTGTTCAAATTGATTTCAACCAAACTAATTTATCCAAACCCAATTAGACTAGGTCAAACTTAATCAAATTAGGCTTAATCCAACTTGATTAAATTCTAATTAAATTAAAAATTAATTAGGTTCAAGTCATAATCAAATCAGAATCGAATCTCTCTTAGTGATTAGGTCATCTCATGATCTGATCGGATCAAATCTAATCGAATCAAATTCAATCAGATTTAATTGAATCCTCATCGCTCAATTAAATTAAGCTAATCAGAAATCAAATTGCTAATTAATCCTCTATTAATATTAGAGTTCCAATCAAGTGGAATCTGCGAGGGTAGAGTCCTAGTCTAGTGGGACTCCCGGTTATAGAGTCCTAGTCCAGTAGGACTCTTGACCACAGAGTTTCAGACCTTTAAAAATTTTGATCAGCCATCATATTAGGTAGGAACTTCTATTGTGTGTGACCCCATAGATTCAAATCCTAGGCTAGTAGCACAAGAACCAATTCCTATACTTATCAATGTGACCATCTAGCAATGATACCCAACGTCCGAATAGATCGAATAGTCGCAACACAACATCCATGATCCTATGGCATATGGTTACCATATAATCCATCCCCTTAACCCAAATGCTTAAAAGATGACCTAAGGTTTAATTGTCAATCCTAAAAAATTATCTATATGATATTTTGAATTTCAATATCCATCGTATGGACTACCCTGATTGAGGTTTTGCTAAATTAAAATATAGTGATGCATTTACTCCAACACTTGAAGTGGTCAATCCCATCTTGACTCATGCACCGATAAGCAAGTGCTTGACTGCATCCAGTAATCTTTCATCACTGAATTAAAAATTTAGATAGTCTGATACCAAAGTACAGTAAGTTGCTTGCAAGTCATCATGATGATCTCAGGTCTAAGGGATACTTATATCCATATTCTTCATGAGCAACTCTTGACAGTAGAGAGCTCCGCAGTTAGATCATGATCAATAAAATGTACCTCTATATTTTACCTGCATGCGATAGTAGTATCTCCATACTTCTTGGTTAAGAGGATAACCAAACCATATGACACACAATGACCTACACTTGATAAATGTTATCGTCCTATGTAACAACGTATCATTTGATCATTATCAGATTTAAGAACTAAATGATAAATTCTTTTTTATCAAATCTAAATAGTCCTAAGGACTTTATTATAGAAGAATTCATTACAGAAAGATACACAAACATGATGAAATACCAGAATAATAATTTTATTCATTTATAATTTAAGTATAAATTATATTCAACTCAACCATCTATAATCTAGATGATTTACTTTAGGATATAATTTTCAATAACTCTCACTTAGACTAAAGCCATTCAGAATAGTATCAAATATCCATCTTTCATTTATGATTATCAAACTCTTTATTTCTGAAGGTTTTAGTTAATGGGTCGGCCATGTTCTCCTTTCTATCAATCTTTTGAAGCTCGACGTCACCTCATTCCACGATCTCTCGTACAAGATAGTAATGACATAGAATATGCTTGGTGCATTGATGTGCCTTCGGCTCCTTCGCTTAATCTATGACTCCAGTGCCATCACAGTAAAGCAAAATCAAACCATCCAAGGAGGGTGCCACTCCTAGCTCGTCGATAATTTTTTGTAGCCACACAGCTTTCTTCGTAGCATCAAATGCCACGACATACTCCATCTTGCATACAGAATCGACCACTGTATGCTACTTAGAACTCTTTCAATAGACAGCTCAACCATTCAGAGTAAACACATAATCTGACACATTCTTACTATCATCATAATCTGACTGAAAACTAAAAATAATATATCCCATAAGTTTCAAGTCAGCATCTCCATAGATGAGCCAGTAGTCCTTAGTATTTCTTAATACTTCAAGATTATCTTTACAACATTCTAATAATTCTCATCCAAATCAGACTAGTACCTACTCACTACCTCTAGTGAGTATGTCACATTCGATCTCGTATACATCATAGCATATATAATAGAATCCACTACCAAAATATATGGTATTCTACTCATATGATCTCTCTCTTGAAGAGTTGTTGGATAATTTCTTTTCGAAAGAATAATTTATTGGCCTATCGAGAGATAGACTTTCTTGAAATTCGCCATGTTGAATCTCTTCACCATGGTATCGATGTATGTGGACTGGGATAACTCAAGCAATCTTTTAGATATATCTCTATAGATCTTCATTCCTAGGATGTTGGAAGCTTCTCCCAAATCTTTTATGGAGAATTGAGATGATAGCCAAATCTTTATTTTCTGTAATATAGGGATGTCATTTCTGATTAAGAGAATATCATATACATACGATACAAGAAATATTACTATAGTATCATTAGTCTATTTATAGATGTAGGATTCCTCTTCGTTCTTAACGAAGTTATACATTCTGATCATCTTATCAAAATGTATGTTCCAACTCCAAGGTGCATGTTTCAATCCATAGATGATCTCTGAAACTTACACACTTTAGACTCGTCTATGGATATGAATCTCTCAGGCTATATCACATACACCTCTTTATCCAGCTCTCCATTTAGAAAAGTTGTCTTCACATCTATTTGCTAGATATCATAGTCTAGGTATGCTATTATCGTAAACATAATTCGAATGGACTTGACCATTGTCATTGGGATAAACATCTTATCATAGTCAATACTATAATGCTAACGATATTTCTTGGTAATCAAATGAATTTTATAGATCTTCACCTTTTCATCTGTGCTTCTTTTTTTTTGAAAATTCACTTACACCCAATGGATTTTATTCCTTCAGGTGGATTACCCAATTTTCATATACTATTGATTTTCATGGACTCCATTTTGGACTTCATGGCTTCTAGCCACTTATTAGAGTTGGACCTCTGCTTGGCATCTATGTAGATGATTGGATCCTCGTTGTTCTCATAGAGTTTGATAGGATCACCATCCCGGACCTAGAAATCATAACATCTGTTCGGCTAATGCAGTACTCTATCGGATCTCCTCAAGAATGCCTCTACAATAGGCTCTAGATTTGATCTCATAAAATTAAGTTCTGTAAATTTACTAGAATGTGTCAGTTCTTCCATCTGTTAAACTTTACCAAATTCAATATTAGAGATAGTAGTTTCTTCTATAAGAAACTTTTTTTCCAAAAAGACTGTCCTATTGCTGATGAACATCTTTTGTTCTTCAACAAGATTGAAGTAATAATCCATAGTTTCCTTAGGGTACGTTATGAACATGCACTTATCAAACTTAGATCTAATCTTTTCTACCTACAAACGTTTGACATAAGCCAGACATTCTCAAACTCTAAGGTGAGAGAGTGTCGGTCTACGCCCAGTCTATATTTCATATGGAGTTTTCGTAATAGACTTACTCAGAATATTATTAAAAATATAATAAATAGTCTCAAGTGCATAACCTCAAAAAGAAATCGACAAACTTGCGGCAGACTCGCAAATGCCATTATGGACCAAACCATGTCTAACAAGGTTCGCTTTCTCCTTTCAGACACACCATTATTCTATGGTGTTTCAGAAGGGGTTCATTATGAGAGAATCTCATTCTCTTCTAAATATATCAAAAATTTATTGAAAAGATATTCACTTCCTCGATCTGATCAAAGAGTTTTAATACTCTTTCTAAGTTATTTTTCTACCTCATTACGATATCATTTGAATATTTTAAATAAATTGGATTTACTTTTCATAAGATAGACATATCCACACCTAGATAGGCCATCAGTAAATATAATGAAGTAGTAATACTCATCTCTGACACTTGTATTCATAGGTCCACATACAATACTATGTACTAGACCAAGAAGATCAGTGGCTCATTCATCCTTTCTAATAAAAGATGATTTGGTCATCTTACCAAGAAGATAGGACTCACAGGTAGTCAATAATTCATAATTATCAATGTTAAGAATATGCTCATTAACTAACCTATTGATCCTATGCTTGTTTATATGACCGAGCCAACAGTGCCAAAGATAGGTATCAATGACATTATCTAGTTTCGAGTATTTATTTGATGTGTACATTACACTAATAGACTATAATAAAATATAAATAATATTTCTTAATTATCCTTGCATTATTATGACATCATTCATAATGATATCATAATAATTTTTTTTATTGATAAATAATAACCATCTTGGGCCAAGAGCCTAATAGATATTATATTCATCATAAAAGATGGATAATAGTGACAGTCACTTAAAATGACATTATTTATTTTTAAAGTAAGCTTAAGAGTTTTCAATGCTAGAACTGAAACATTTTTTCCATCTCAACATTCAGGAATCTATCACCATTCTCAAATTTTCTACCAATTTAAAGTCCATACAATAAATTGCATATGTGAACTAGTCTCCCGGTATCTAATACCCAGGTAGATGTATCATAAATAGAAAAATATAAGGTGTTATCATATAATAGCCTTGACCGGTAACTCCTTGCTAATTTTTTCTGTTCAGCCTATTCAAGTCAAGAGAACCATTCCTCCTTAGGTCTACCTGATTAGGGTCAATACCAGACTTCTTGAAATTAGGTCCTAAAAGCTTGTCACTATTCAATAGTGAATGGAGCGGACTAACACTAGTCATTCTATTTAACTAAAAAAAAATACAAAATTATATTAGTACTTGAATTATTTAATCCTAAAGATTTGAACTTTAGTCTAAAGATCCTCTCAATATTTTTATGAATTAGTAGCCTCTACCTCCAATTTGAGAAATTACCCAAACTCCTTAATGGGTACTGAAATTCACATAGACTACAAACGGACCCAAGGAAAGCTCTGACCAACTCATGTGCATCTATAGGTAGGTTTGCAATCAATTGTTACTCTAAATAATTTTTAGTAATTTGATTTTATCCTAGAAGCCAATTCAGTAGGCTATGGCCTCCACTGAAAAGGTCTAGTTAGGTCCAACCATTAACATGATTGAGTTTAGTGCCTTAAACAAACGAAGATTAGGTTCCAAGAAAGCTCTGGCCAACCTGATCACCATTTAGAGAGTGTGACCTAATCATCATTTGATGGATAGTAATTTCAATATCTAGATGAATACCAGGTGTAAGGCACCTTTAATGTCCATCTAGAAAATTGAACTTATTATCATTCACTTTAATGGGAGGCTATGACTTAGTTATCCCATAACTTTATCATTTTTAAGGACCTAATAATTTAAAGAATTTAGATTACATATGATTTAAGGAGAGAGAAGATATTGACCAATTTACTTCCACTAACTTCACCAAGTCAAATCTTTCTACTAACTTCATCAAGTCAATTGATGAGGACTAGGATCAAATTCAATCCATGGGTACCTAATTCAGTCTTACTGATTGAAATTAGTCAAACTGATTTCTAATTAATATGGATCAGCTTGAATCACTAAGTGATCTAATCAAATTCTAATCGACCATATCGGCCAGATAAGTAAAATCAGTGGAAGGGATATACTATTAACTCATTAAAGATTGAATCAGTATGAGTAGCTCCCAATTAAAAATCACTGATCTAGATTGCCAAACTTATGTTAGATACTAACCGGATAATTAGGTTCAATCTGATCAATCTAGTAATTTTAGACTAAATCACTTAGCCATAAATCAAGTCCATCTTGATCTTTGTTAAAGACATGGACTTGTCCAACTATAACTATTGAAGTTGAATATAAAGTATCTTTGACCTAATCTAATTCAATATTTAGTTAGATTTGATCAATTACTCTAGTTAAGTCCATTTTTCAACTAACCTTAGGTCTAATCCAATTAATGAACCTAATTCATCTAACCCTTTAATCCACAGTCTTATGCTTTTATCTTAGGATCTTTAATTCATAATTCTAGATCCTACTAGATAATATTTAATTCTTTTAATTAAATTTTTAGGCTAATGGGTTGGGGTTTGATATTTCAAAAATAATTTTTAAATTTAAAAAAAAAAATTATTTCTTGTTCACTAAATGGGTCGACTCATTTCAGAAATCAGTTAGCTCATTTCATAAACAGCAATCTATTGCTAGTTTCATAACAAAAAATCAAGCACAATAAAAATTAAACTATGAATCAAAATTTTAGATTTAATCTAAACTTATTCATATTTAAATTTTAATTTAAAATAATTTTAATAAATAAAATTTTTTTACTATTCATCTTAATGAATGAGTTCTCGGTGGCACCCCTACCGCCATAAGAGATCCCCATCAAATAGAAGAATATGGCCTTTAAACCATACTTATCTCTTATGATCGAATAACTTGGTGGCTCATTCATCCTTGATTACTAAGTTATCTGAATCTAAAATATATCATATATGTATGCATTCATATTCTAATTAACATATAAAGCATGCCATATTTTCTAGTGCTTTGATACCACGGATGGTAATAGTGTAGGATTCTAAGCATGCTTTTCAAATTTTTTTTAAAATTTATATATAGAAAAAGCTAAAATTAATCTAATATTAATTTTATGCATGCAATGATCATATCAAAAATTTTATACTAGGATCTAGACATGCTTATAAGTAAAAGAAAATTTGAATGCACAAGATTAGTAAATCATATCTACTAATATACTTGTATTTAGAATATGATACCTGAGCGTGAGTAGTCAAACTCCATAATTTATAAACAACTGAAAGAAGCTCCTTGCATTGCGATGTAGCTGCACGGTCATCCGATCTCTATGGTCAGTCCACATAGAGCTCTTGTCCCGACCAGCTCCACCAAAATGCTAGCTCCTTGCCGGAGCCTTCGACGGCTGATCATGATCGATCCGATCGACCATCTTTTTTGATCTCTTGAATACTTCAGAAGGTTAGAGGATGAAGAATGGAGAGTGATGAGGTAGTATGAAAAATCTCATGAAGATCGGGCACTCACAATACATAATCTCTCCACCCGAATCTTAGGTCAAAACTCTAGAGCTATCCACACCCAAAACCCTAGAGTCCCACTCTCAGGATTTTTTCTTTGACTCTTTGATCCAACGCCTAGTGGACCTCATGCCCAGCTCTCTATTTTTTCCAAGAAACTTTTTCACAAAAAATTATCACACGCAATTTCAAACTATTTGAAATTGCATGAGATATTAGGAAGAGAAAGATAAGTGGCGTAAACACTCTTTAGAATTTTCTTATGCCAGAAATTAGTGCCCCATCCCACTGGTATTCTCTCTCTAGAAGCCTTCTCACCCTACTATGCATGCACAAAAATTTGCTTCTTAAAAAGAGCAACACACCATGGGAAAAGCACGTGGAGTGTATAAGAGAGAGGTTAGGAGGTTTTAACAATCTACTTGAATTCAAAATTCAAGTGAATATTCTATCTTATTCCAACGCCACCTCCCAAGTAGTTGATGCATAGAAGGACTCTCCTTCTACATGCCCCCACTCAAAAAACTCAAAAACAAATGTGCGACAAACCAAGTGGGGTGTGGAGAATGGATAAGGTCGAGAGGTTGGATTGGTTCCAACCTCCAACCAATTTAAGTTGAATTCAAAATTCAACTTACTTTGAACTAGTCCAATACTTAGATCAGGTAAAAGGGAGAAAGAGAGGATGGTGCACACACATTTTTGCATGAGAAATCTCACACAAAAATCAGAAGAGAGCGTGGTCAAAGTTGGTGCAGGGAGTTTTAAATTCAAACTAGCTTTGAACTTTGTCCAAATTGGTTTCAACCAAATTGATTTATCCAAACCCAATTAGACTAGGTCAAATCTAATCAAATTAGGCTTAATCCAACCTAATTAAATTTTAATTAAATTAAAAATTAATTAGATTCAAATCTTGATTAAATCAGGACCGAATATTTCTTAGTGATTAACTCATCTCATGACTTGATCGGGTCAAATTCAATCTAATCAAATTCAATCAAATTTGATCAAATCCTCATCGTTCAATTAAATTGAGCTAATTAGTAATTAATTTTCTAATTAATTCTTTAATAATATCAAAATTTTAGTTCAGTGGAATCCATGAGGGTAGAGTCCCAGTTTAGTGAAACTTCTGATCATAGAGTCCCAATCTAGTGGGATTCTAGACCATGAAGTCCTAGATCATTAGGACTCTTAATTTATCATTAGATTAGGTAGGAACTCCTAATATGTGTGATCCCATAGGTTTGAATCCTAAGTCAGTAGTATAGAAACTAATTTTCATACTAATCGATATGACCATCTAGCAATAATATCCGACGTTCGGATAGGTTGAATAGTCATAATGTAATATCCATGAACCTATGGCATATGGTTATCTTGTAATTCATCTCCTTGACTCAAATACTCAAAAGATGACCTAGGATTTAACTATCAATCATGAAAAATTATCTACATTATATTTTAAATTTTAATATCTATCGTATGGACTATCTCGACCGAGATTTTGTTAAATTGAAATATAGTGATACATTTACTCCAATACTTGGAGGGGTCAATTCCATCTTGATTCACGTACTAACTAAATAAGTACTTAACTGCACCCAATAATCTTTCATCACTGAATTAAAAATTAAGATAGTCTAGTACCAAAGTACAGTAAGTTGCTTGTAAGTCATAGCGGTGATCTCAGGTCTAAGGGATATTTATGCCCATATTCTTCATGAGCAACTCTTAATAGCAAAGAGCTTTGCAGTTGGATCACAATCAGTGAAATATATCTCTACATTTTACCTACGTGCCATACCAGCATCTCCATACTTCTTGGTTAAGAAGACAATAAATCTATATAGCATGCAACGATCTACACTCGATAAATATTATCGTCTTAAATAATAATGTATCATTTAATCGCGATCAAGTTTAAGGACTAAATGATAAATTCTTCTTTATCGAGTCTAAATAGTCCTAAGGACTTCATCATAGAAGAGTTTATTATAGAAAGATGCACAAACATGATGAAATACCAGAATAATAATTTTATTTATTTATTTATAATTTAAGTATAAATTACATTCAACTCAACCATCTACAACCTAAATGATTAGCTTTAGGATATAATTTTCAATACTTCGGAGGCCAATTGAGGCCATACACAGCTCTAATTTTTTTGCAGTGACTACTTTAGTTAATATATCGACTGAATTCTTTGAGCCCTGAATCTTTTGTAGTGACAAGCTTCCATCTTCAAGTAATACTCTGATGAAGTGATATCTCCGCTATATGTACTTCATTCTTGTATGGAACATATGTTGAAAAATATGTACTAAAGCCAATCATCTAAGTGGTAGATGATTGGAATTAGTATATAAATTATCTAATAATAATAATAGTTATTTGGCTGATTCATCATAAAAGTTCTATCTTTCTTAAATGAACTCCTAAATTATGATGAAGTTCTTAGAACTACAATCAATCAATGAAGAAGGATTTATTGGATAGTTCTTAAATTATTCATGATCAAATGATAAGTTATTAACAATGATGATAACTAATCGAGTATAGGTCACTGTATGCCATATGTGCTGGTTGTCCTCGTAACTAGGTGGTGTGGAGATACTAGTATGGTATCCAGGTAAGATGTAGGAGTACATCTGCACTGAACGTGACCAATATAGTACTCTACTATCAAGAATAGCTAGCTAAGGCCAATGGGTATAAGTGTTCCTCTGATCTGAGATCGCCATAGTGACTTGCAAGCAACTCACTGTATATTGGTGTCAGACTGTCTGTATTTCTAATATAGGTTTGAAAGATTTTTAGGTATAGTTAAGTACTTATAAAGTCAGTATGTAAGTTAAGATGAGATTGACCACTTCTGATTAACTTCAAAAAGAGAATGACTCGCTGTATTTTAATTTAGCAAAATCTAGGCCTAGGTAATTCTTGTGAGGTATCACGAGATTTGCAAAATTTTGAAACTCAATAGAGATGAATTATATGAGTGTTTGACAACATACTCAAAGTTGTCTTGAGCATTATTGATCATAGGGATGAATTATATAGTAATCATGGGTCAGGATTCTAAGAATGTTGCTTTGCATATATTCAACCTATCCTGACGTCGTGAACCATTGCTAGATAGTAACTTTGATTGGTACAAGAATTAGTTTCTATGCTACTAACTTAGATTTGAACCTATAGGATCACATACATTAGAGCTTGTAATCTGATCAGATAGTTAATCGATGATTAAGAATCCTTTTAAGGTCAATCCATCAATACGATTGATGTTTGATCTAATGCAAGTATTGCAGAAGGATCAATTAGGAATAGAATTACCAATTAATTCAATTTGATTGAGCAATCAGGCTGAGATCAAGTCTAATAGAATTAAATTAGATTCAATTAAAATTGATTTGGACTTAATTAGATTAAGTCTAATTGATTTATTGAATAAGCCAATAGCAAGAAAAAATAATTTTTTGTTTGACTAGGACTTGGGTGCGCCTAATTGACTTAGGATTTAAATCAGATTTAAATTTTGATTTAATATAATTTAATTAGACTCCTAGTTAGACTAGGATCATCTTTAATTGGATTATATTTAATCTAATTTAAATTAGATTCAAACCTATTTTAACCTAGTCAAATAAGAAAAGTTCCAGTTGGACTAAGACTCTCTCTCTTTTCTTGCACCTAAGAAAGCCCACACCCACACTTCATCTCCAGAAGTTAACGTAACTTAATTACATGCCTAAGAATAATTTCCCATGCTGCATAATCTAGAGGTTTTGGAATAAATTTTGAATTGGTCAAAATTGGAAAGTAGTTATGCATGGGATTCTATTTGATAGAGTCCTTAAAACCTAAAACTCTATTTCTCTCTCTCTCTATGGAAATAAACTCCATGCCTCCCATATTGTTGTACGCCCTTTTCCCATCCTTTTAGAAATGTTTTTGCTAGTTCTCCAAGTTGAGAAAGGGATGGGGTGGCATCCAAAAGTTGGACGCCACCAAGAGTCCTTCTAAGACTAGTCTTTGACGTAGTCTTTGGTTGTTAACCCATGCCACTTTTCAAGGCCCTTTGAGGATGTGATAAATCCCAAAAAATTTATAAAAAATCAGAGGAAAAGGAGGAGAAGGCATTGTGGTTTTGGGATGCCAAGATTCTTGGAGAAGAGCCTTCAATTAAGATATTAAAGATTGATGTTTTGAAGAGACAAAATAAGAGAAGATTGTCTTCTCATTATTTTTTTTTTATGTATTTTTTTTTTATTTATTCTTTATAATTTCTATGTGATAAAAATTTGAGAGAGAGAGAAAGGAATAGGGCATGGGGATAAGTGCTCCAAGTTGTTGGGGCATGATGTTCTTTTTGGACATGATTTGATCATGTCCTGATGAGGGAAGGAGAAGTGAAGAAAGGTCTTCTCTTAGGATTTCTTTAAGAACCCTTCTTCTCTTTATTTTTATAAAAATTTTTGAGAGTAAAAATCAAATATTTTAGATCTAGAAACATAAAAAAATCTAGAGGAGAAGGTCTCCTCTTGTCCTAGCATAGAGATGTTTTTAGGACATCAACCGTTGATGTCCTGAAGGAGAAGATTTATCTTCTCTTAGAATATATATTTTTTATTTTTAATTTTTGATTTATGGGAGATGTAAGGGTTGGATTTCTTTCTTATTTCTTCTCATGTTCTTCTTCTCTTGGACTATCTAAGAGATCCGAAGAACATGTATTTGATTGACCATCAGGAGGGACTTGCGAGAAGCTAGCACTTCGAGCGGATTTTCGTTCGACGAACCTCCGATTTATGTTATAGGTTCGTATGGATCACCTATAAAAGTCGGATGCATGTGCGGCTCTGAAAGCAATAACAAAATCAACCATGAAGTTCTCGACCCATGCAAAGGTAAGAAATCTAATCTCTTGGTAACTTAAATATGATCTAGGGTTAGATCTAGAATTATTCTAGATCTAGGTATTGATATGATCAATACCAATTATGATTAATTTATTTTTAAATTTATATTTACATCATGACATATTATAGATCCTTGATGTAGGATTTTGTAATATGATTACATGCATATTATAGATTAAACTGTTTAATCCATGTCTTCCACTATTTTAATTTTAAAAAAGTTTTGAAATCTATGCATGAAATCATGCATGTTTTTCTTCAGTAGTATCAAAGCATCCATATTTTTTTATAACATATTCATGTATGCTTAAGAATAAATCTAAAAATTAAAATTAATTAAAGATCACACATACTACCATAAGATTATCCTATTGTAAGATTAACCTCTTATAATGAAAAGATTGTCCTAGTATGTGCTAATCTGAACCTGAATCAGGAATTATTTAGATTAGATCTAAGAAAATTTATGATTTAATTTTTTAATTTAAATTTAAAATTAAATAGATATTATATCTATTTTAGATTATTTAGATTATATCTAAATAATATCAGGATTACACATACTGTCATAAGATTATCCTGCTGTAAGGTTTATCCCTTACAATAAAAAGGTTATCCTAATATGTGTTGATCTAAAAAATCTAAATCATAAATATGTTAGATGAGATCTAAAATAAATTATAATTTATTTTTAAATTTTAAATCTAATATTAAATAATTTATGATCTGATTTTGATCATTTAGATGAGATCCATATGATATATTTCATGTTTTGATCTAGATCTTTATATTGCATATGTTAATATGTAGCTTCATTTTTTGAATCTAGTTTGCAATGTATAACATATAAGTTTTATAGAATTTAAATTATGAACTTACTTTCTGCAAAATCCTACATTCAAAATCCTAGGACATAATCAAAATATTAAAATAAATCAGATCTAAAACCATCATTTGAATTTGATTCAAAGTAAAGTATTTATAATTTAAAAATATTTTAAATAATAAAATCAAAAATTAGTTCTAAGGTTTCATAAACTCAAACTCATAAGCTTGAACTTAATTGAGAATTAAGTGATTGTTTAGAATCTAGGTTTGTGATTTGAAGATCCTAAGATAATTTCATAAAATATGGGTTAATGGATAATGGGTTAGCTTTGATCAGTTCCTTAACTAGATTAAACCTAGGATTAGATTAAATATGGACTTAGTTAAAAAATTAGTCAAATTTAATTAATAGTTAATTAGAATTAGGTCATTGCTTTAGATCAATTCAATAGTTGTAGTTGATCAAAGTCCATATATCTAATAAATGGATACTGATCGTGGCTCAGTGGTCGAGTTTGAGTCTTTAGGCAAACCAAATCAAAATTGATAAATTGATTGATGTCTAAGGTAAGTCTGACAACTCAGATTGATGATTTTTAATTGACAGCCTACTTATCTGATCATTTTTTATGGTGTCTAAGTCAAACTTTGGCAGATCCTTCCATTGATCTCACTTACCTGGTCAATATGGTTAATCAATTTTTGATTAGGTTGCTCATTGATTCATGCTAACCCATATCACATAAAAAATCAGTGAGACTGATTTCATTCAATGAGACTGATCTAGGTGCCCATGGACTGAAATTGATCATAGTCCTTATTAATGACTTGAGAAGTCAGTAGAAGGACTTGACTTGGTGAAGTCAGTAGGAGCAAATTGATCCATATCCTTTCTATTCTTAAATTACTTTTCTTAAATCACTAATAATTTAAATTTTTTAAAATTATTATATTCTTAAAATGATAAAATTATGGAGATAACTGAGTCATAGCCTTTCATTAAGATGTTTGATAATGGGTCCATTAACTCAATAATCATTGGAGGCCCATAGGCCTGGTGCTTGTTGACTAGTGAAATTATCATTCATCATATGACGACTTGGATGTGTCTCTCTAATGGTGGTTAGATTGACCAACCATAGTTGGACTTAATTATTAATTGGTTAGATGCACCAAGTATAGTAATGTTAATGGTTGGATCTAATCAGATTCTTATAGTGGAGGCCTTAGTCTACTGATTAAGTTTCTAGGGCAAAATTAAATTATTAAAAATTATTTGAAGAAATAATTAATTATAAACCTATCCTTAGATGTACATGGGTTGATCAACCATAGTTGGACTTATGTGCAGTCTATGTGAATTTTAGTACCTACTAGAAAATTAAAGTAATTCTCCGAATTGAAGGTAGAGGCTACCAATTTGAATAAAATAGTGGAAGAACTTTAAAACTAAAGTCCAAGTCTCTAGGCTTAATATAATTTATATACTTAGGTCATTATTTTTTTTCTCAAACTAAGGCTAAATCCTAATTGCTCTTATCACTGTTAGACAGTGATGACTTATGGGATCCAACTTCAATAATTAGTATCGAAAGTTAAATTTGGTTCAATAGTATGAATGAATTTATACTGGGGTCTCTTAGTCTAGTAAAAATAATTAGTCCAAAATTGATCCAAATCAGATATAGTGCTTCTACTGTTAGAAGCAGAATCATTGGAAGAAGAATTATCTTTCTTTTCTTGACCATAACAGACTGAACACGAGAAAGAAGCAAAAGTTGCTTATTAAGGATATTATATGATAATACCTTAAAATTTTTCTGTATATAATTATACTACATGGGTATTAGATGCCGATAGTCTTATGCAATTTGTTACAAAGACTATAAGTAAGTGGGATATTTAAAAATGATGAGAAATACCTAAATATTTTGGATGAAAGTCCTATTCCAATCCTAATTTTAGGAATTATCAAGCTTATTTTCAAAGATGTCATTTTGAGTGATTGTCACTATTATCCATCTTTATGATAAATGTAATCTCTGATGCTCTTTTGATCAGAGATAATTATCATTTATTAATAAAGAAGATTATTATGATATTATTATGAATAATATTATAATAATATATGGATAATAAAAAAATAATATTTAATATTTACATAGTCTATTAAGTGAAATGTACACACCCAAGTTAGATTATGTCATAGATATCTATCTTTGATATTATAGGCTTAGTCATCTTGACAAGAATAGGATAAACGGATTAGCTTGAGAGAAAAATCTCGACATCAATGATTGTGAATTATTGATAGCTTGTGAATCTTGTCTTCTTGAGAAGATGATAAAGTCACCTTTTATTGAAAAAGGTGAAAGAGCCGATAAAGTTCTAAGTCTCATACATAGTGATGTATGTAGACCTATGAATTTAAGTGCCAAAGAAAGATATTAATATTTCATTACACACTATCTATCTAGGCATGGATACATCTGGAATGAATCATTTAAAATATTCAAATGATTCAATAACAAAATAAAAAAATAAACTGGATAAGGTATTAAAACTCTTCAATCAGATCAAGGATGCGAATACTTATCCAGTGAAGTTTGTGACATATCTAGGAGAGAATTGAATTCTCTCTCAGTAAATTTCTTTTTAGAATACAGTGTATCTGAAAGAAAAAATTAAACTTTGTTAGATATGGTTCAATCCACGATAGGATTCACTAGTCTGTCTGTTTCAGGATTATGCTTTACTGACTACATGTTTTACTCTAAAAAAAATTCTAAGTAAATCTATCGCATAGACTCCATATGGGATATGGATCGGGCGTAGACCTAGACTCTCTCACTTTCGGGTTTGAAGTTGATTGGCCTATGTCAAATATTTGTACATAGATAAACTTGGATCCTGATCCAATAAGTATTTAAGAATTATTAATTCTACTATGCTAAAGAACATAAGATGTTCATCAGCTGTAGGGTATTTCTTTTGAAAAGAAGTTTCTTAGAGAAGGAACTGATGCTTGTCAAGTTGAACTTATAAAAATTTGACTAGTAGAAAAAAATCAATGTTATCTGATAAACCTACAGAACCGGATTTGATCAGATCAAATCCAGAGCCCATTAAAGTGTCATCTTTAAGAAGATTCGATAGAGTACCGCATTGGTCGGATAGATACTTCAGTATCTAGGTCCGGGATGGCGATCCTGTTAAGCTCGATGAGAACAACAAAATTTCGATCACCTATAGAAATACATGTAGTGATCTAAC
Source organism: Cocos nucifera (assembly GCA_006176705.1). NCBI lineage: Eukaryota > Viridiplantae > Streptophyta > Magnoliopsida > Arecales > Arecaceae > Cocos > Cocos nucifera. The sequence goes on from QRFJ01002296.1 coordinate 27,205, forward strand.
TCTGAGAAGTGGCTTGGAGCCACATGATCCAAATTGAAATCCATGAAAATTAATAGTGTGTGGACACTAGATGATTCACCTGAAGGGATAAAATTCATTGGGTGTGAATGGATTTTCAAAAGGATAAGAGTAGCATAGATGGAAAGGTAAAGACTTGTAAAGCCCGTTTGGCTATTATCTCAATTTTGGAACATACATTTTGAATGTATATCTTTGTTATGAACAAAGATAAACCCTGCATTGATAAGTGAGCAAAATGTTATGTAGTATTATTCCTTGTATTGTCTGTTGATGAAATTTTCTTAATCAAAAATGGCATTTCAACATTGCAAGAAATAAAGATTTAGCTGTCATCTTATTTATTCATGTACGAAACCAGACATGGTATACTCACTAAAGGTAGTGAGTAGATATCAGTCTGATCCAAGTGAGAGCCATTGAAAGATTGTATAGACATTCCTTAAGTATTTGAAAAATACTAAGGTTTAGTGACTCAAATATGAAAGTACTAACTTAAAACATGTGGATGTTTTAATTTTAGTTAAAATAAGATGACAATAAGAGAATATTAGATCATACCCTAATTGCAGGAGCAATTTGCTGGAAAGGTTCCAAGCAGTATACTTTAGTCTATTTAGTTAGTGATGTAGAGTACATTGTGGCATATGATGCTGCTATGTAAGCTGTATAGTTGCTGAGGTTTATTAGCAGATTGAGAATGGCACCCTCCATCGATGGTCCAATCCTATCGTAGCACTGGAGCCATAGCTTAGGCTAAAGAACCTAAGAACTAGTATATTCTGCATCGCTTTCATCTTAGATATTAGATCTGAGTGACGTTGATCTTTAGAAGATCGATGGAAAAGAAGAACTTGACTGACACATTTGCTAAGACCTCGAAACTAAAAAGTTCTATGAACTCAAGTGGAAGATAGGATATTTGATATCATTTTGATTGGCTTTAGTCCAAGTGAGAGTTATTGAGAAATGTGTCCTAAAGTCAATCATCTAAGTGGTAGATGATTGAAATTAGTATATGAATTATCTAATAATAATGGTTATTTGGCTAATTCATCATAAAAGTTTTTTCTTCCTTAAATGAACTTCTAAATTATGATGAAATCCTTAGAACCATAATCAATCGATAAAGAAGGATTTATTGGATGGTTCTTAAATTGTTCACGATCAAATGATAAGTTATGAACAAGGATGATAACTTATCGACTATAGGTCGCTGTATGCCATATACATTAGTTGTCCTCATAACCAAGTAGTATGGAGACACTGGTATGGCATCCAGATGAGATGTAGGGGTATATTTGTACTGAACATGATCAATATAGCACTCTATTATCAAGAGTAGCTAGCTAAGGCCAATGGATATAAGTATCCCTCTAACCTGAGATCACCATGGTGACTTGCAAGCAACTCACTATACTTTGATGCTAGACTGCCTGTATTTCTAATATAGGTTCCAAAAATTTTTGGGTACAGTCAAGTACTTGTAAAGTCAATGTGTGAGTCAAGATGGAACTGACCACTCCTAATTAACTTTAAGAAGAGAATGACTCACTGTGTTTCAATTTAGCAAAACCTAAGTCTGGATAATCCTCGTGAGATGTCATGAGATTTGCAAAATTTTGAGACTCAATAAAGATAACTTGTATGAACATTTGACAGCATACTCAAAGTCATCTTGAGTATTATTAGTTATAGAGATAAATTATATGATAACCATGGGCCAGGATTCTAAGAATATTGTTTTTCATACATTCGACCTATCCAGACGTCGAAAACTATTGCTAGATGGTAACTTTGATTAGTATAAAAATTGGTTTTTATGCTACCGACTTAAGTTCAAACCTATGAGGTTACACATATTAGAGCTTGTAATCTGATCATCGATAATTGAGAATCATTCTAAGGTCAATCCATCAATACGATTGATGTTTGATCTAATGCAAGTGTTATAGGAGGATCGATTAGCAATTGGATTGCTAATTAGCTTAATTTGATTGAGCAATCGAGCGAGATAAAGTCTAATTAAATTAAATTTAATTAAAATTTATTTAAACTTAATTAAATTAAGTCTAATTGATTTATTGGATAAGCTAATAGCAAGAAAGAATAATTTCTTGTTTGATTAGGACTTGGGTGCATCTAATTGACTTAGGATTTAAATCAAATTTAAATCTTAATTTAATTTAATTTAATTAAGCTCCTAGTTAGACTAAGATCATCCTTAATTAGATTATATTTAATCTAATTTAAATATAATTTAAATTAGATTCAAACATATTTTGACCTAGTCAAACAAGAGGAGTTCCAGTTGGATCGGACTCTCTCTCTTTTCTTGCACCTAAGAAAGCCCACACCCATACTTCATCTCCAGAAGTTAACATAACTTAATTACATGCCTAAGAATGATTTCTCATGCCCCATAATCTAAAGGTTTTGGAATAAATTTTGAATTGGTCAAAATTGGAAAGTAGTTATGCATGGGATTCTATTTGATAGAGTCCTTAAAACCTAAAACTCTATCTCTCTCTCTATGGAAATAAACTCCATGCCTCCCATATTGTTGTGCGCCCTTTTCCCATTCTTTTAGAAATAATTTTGCTGGTTCTCCACATTGAGAAAGGGATGGAGTGGCATCCAAAAGTTGGACGACACCAAGAGTCCTAAGACTAGTCTTTAACCTGGTCTTTGGTTGTTAACCCATGCCACTTTTCATGGTCCTTTGAGGATGTGATAAATCCCAAAAAATTCATGAAAAACTAGAGGAAAAGGAGGAGAAGGCATGGTGATTTTGGGACGCCAAGATTCTTAGAGAAGAGCCTTCAATTAAGACATCAAAGGTTGATATCTTGAAGAGACAAGGTAAGAGAAGATTGTCTTCTCTTTATTTTTCTTCCATGTATTTTTTCTCTTATTTATTTTTTATGATTTTTATGTGATAAAAATTTAAGAGAGAGAGAGGAATAGGGCATGGAGATAAGTGCTCCAAATTGTTGGGACATGATATCCTTTTTGGATATGATTTGATCATGTCCTAATGAGAGAAGGAGAAGAGAAGAAAGGTCTTCTCTTAGGATTTCTTTGAGAACCCTACTTCTCCTTATTTTTGTAGAAATTTTTTAGAGTAAAAATCAAAGATGTTAGATCTAGAAACATAAAAAAAATCTAGAGAAGAAGGTCTCCTCTTGTCCTAGCATAGAGATGTTTTCAGGACATCAACCATTGATGTCCTGAAGGAGAAGATTTATCTTCTCTTAATATTTATTTTTTTTATTTTTATTTTTTAATTTATGAAAGATCCAAGGATTAAATTTTTTTCTTATTCCTTATGTTCGTCATCTCTTGGAGTGTCCAAGAGATCCAAAGAACATGTATTTGATTGACCATCAGGAGAGATCCATGAGAAGCTAGCACTTCAAGCGGATCTTCATTCGACGAACCTTCGATCTATGTTACAGATTTGTGTGGATCACCTATAGAAGCTAGATGCGTGTGCGGCTCTAAAAGCAATAACAAAAATCAATCACGGAGTTCTCAACCTGCGCAAAGGTAAGAGATCCGATCTCTTGGTAACCTAGATATAATCTAGGATTAGATCTAGAATTATTCTAGATCTAGATATTGATATGACCAATACCAATTATGATTAATTTATTTTTAGATTTATATTTACATCATGATATATTATAGATCCTTGATGTAGGATTTTGTAATCTGATTATATGCATATTGTAGATTAAATTATTTAATCAATGTCTTCCACTGCTTTAATTTTAAAAAAGTTTTGAAATCTATGCATGAAATCCTACATGTTTTTCTTCAACATGGGATTCTTCATAAGATGAATGGCACTCTGACTGTCATTAAATAGTACATTATAACTCTGCTCTCTACTATGTTCTTTTAGTAAATTCTACAGTCAAATCATCTCTTTGCTTGCTTTTGTGATTGCAACATACTTTGTCTCGATGGTAAAAATAGCTACAATCTTCTATAGCTGTGAAATCTAACTCATTGCTATCTCGCTAATGGTAAAAATATATCCAGTCATACTCCTTCTGGTGTCAGCATCACCACCTAAGTTTGCATCCATGAATCTCTGTAGTGTTTGACTTCCCCTCCTGTAGCATAAGCCGACGTTCTTGGTACTTTTTAAGTATCTTAGGATCCACTCGACAGCTTTCTAATGTTGCTCATCTAGATTTGCCATGTACCTGCTCATAACTTTCATTGCATGTGCAATGTTGGATTTCATGCAAACCATCACATACATCAAGCTGCCAACCATTGAAGCATAAGAAACCCTAGCTATTATCTTCAACTTATCATCATTCTTAGGTGACTATTTGTTTGAAAGCTTGAAATGACTAGCCAAAGACATCTTCACAGGCTTAGCATCTATCATGTTGAACCTGTCCAGCACCTTTTCAATGTAGCTATCTTGAATTATCTTCAATATACCTACCACTCTATTTCTTTCAATTCTCAGTCCAAGTATTTATTTTGTTGTGCCCATATCCTTCATTGCAAACTCTCTTGACAGCTCCCTTTTCCATCTTTTAATCTCTCTCATGTTTGGTCCTACTATCAATAAGTCATCAATATATAAGAGTAGGATAATAAAACTGCCATCGAGTATTTTAATATAAGAATAATGATCTTCTTGGCACCTTGCAAAATCATTATTAGTCATGAATTTATCAAATTTCTTGTACCATAACCTGGGGGCTTATTTTAAACTGTACAAGCTCTTCCTCAGCTTGCACACAAGGTCTTCCTTATTAGGGACTACAAAGCTAATAGGTTGCTGCATATATATATATCTCCATCTATCTCACCATGTAGGAAAGTAGTAGTAATATCTAACTATTTTAAGCATAAATTATCAACAGCGACTATGCTTAGAATCACTCTGATAGTAAAGAGCTTAACAATAGGAGAACAAATTTTAGTGTAGTTGATACTTTCTTTCTATTGGAAGCCTTGCACAACCAATCTATCCTTATACCTCTTGCTACAATCATGCTCATTTTTTATCTTGTAAAGCCACTTATTGTGTAGAGCTTTCTTTCCTTTCGATAGTGTGCTGAGTTTTTAAGTTTGATTCTTCTTCAAGGATTATATCTCATCCTTCATTGCCAACTTTCACTTAATCGAATATTTGCTCTCCATAGCTTCCTCGTAGCATTCAAGTTCACCACCACCTATTAACAATAAATAGTGAAGAGAAAGTGAATACCTTTCTGGTGGTTTTGAGATTCTCGAAGATCTCCTTAGCTGAGGTATCTCTAGCATTGGTTCAGGATCTTCTCTTTCTCTCTTGGCAATATCATCCTCTGTGATCTCTTCCAACTTGACCTGCTTATTCTTCTTAACTATCTTTCCTATACCGTCAGGATCATCCTTGTCCTTGTAGAGATTTCTCTGACTGATGATCACATCCTTGCTTTTGATGATTTTCTTGTCTTGCTCGCTCTAGAATTTATAACCAAATTTATCAGCGTTATACCCAATGAAAAAATATTTCTTTCATTTTGCATCAAGCTTGTCTCTTTTTTCAGCATTGACAAGTACATAAGAGACACAACCAAAGATCTTTAGGTGAGACAAATTTACTGATTTTTCTATCCACTCTTCTTCTGGGAGCTTGTTATCAATAGGGACTAAGAGACCTCTATTTAACATGAAGGCAGCGGTGCTAACTACCTCAGTCCAGAATATCTTGGACAAACCAGCATTAATCTTCATGCTCCTAGCTCTCTCGTTCAAGATTCTATTTATGCACTCAACTATCCATTCTATTGTGGTGTGCTCGGGATGGTCTTCTCTTTCTTAATTTTACTTACTACACAGAATTTCTTGAACTCAATGCTATCATATTCGCCTCCATTGTCTGATCTTAGATACTTTATTTGCTCATCAAATTCATTCTTTACTAGACTCTTACAATTCCTGAAAGTAGCAAATACGTCAGATTTATTCTTCAAAAAATAAATCCATATCTTTCTATTGGAATCATTGATAAATGTCACATAATATTATGAGCCTCCAAGGGATGTGATCGGAGAGAAACCCCACACGTTTGTGTATATAAGCTCCAACTTTCTTGTCTTTAGTGTTCTACCAATCTTAGAGAAACTGATCTTCTTCTACTTTTCAAGAATACAATCCTCGCAGATATCAATAGACTTTAAATATATCAGCTTGCCTTTCTTAAACGGTACCTGCATACCTTTCTCACTCATATGACTCAATTTACTATGCTACAACTTTAAATCTACCTATGCTAGTGCTACTAAATCTCTGATATTACTAGTTATGTAAAGGATACCCAGCTTGCCTTCTCGTGCTATCACCATAGCATCTTTGATGATCTTCCAAGCCACCAACAAATGTTATAATGCACCCCTTAACATCCAATTGCCTAGTTAAAATCAGATTTCTCTTTAAGCCTGAGATATGTCTAATATTCTTAAGCTTCCATACTAACTGGTTCTGTATCTTTATGTGTACCTTATTTTTTTTTATAATATTCAATAGTTCATCATCAACAAGATAATTTTTTTTGAAGTTTTTGAGAGTGCAATTCATCATATACTCTTTCTATGAGATGGAATAAAATGAAGCTCTTTCTAGGATCCAAGACTCCATCGGACTATCCATACTGAGGACTAAGGTATCAGCTATTGTCTCTATTGCTGCATTGATAGATTTCTCATTTTATCCTTTGCTTTTCTTTCTTGCCCAGTAGTTCTTCCTAATATATCTTTTCTTGCTGCAGTGCTAATAGCCATCATCTTTCGGTCTTGATTGGCTTCTCTGTTTAGACTTGAATTTTTTATGGCCTTTATTATGCTGTATAATTCTTTCTCTACCTTCTTAAGTAATCAAGCCAGAACTAGAATTTTTTTTGGATTCTCTTCTTCTGATATCTTCACTAAGAATCAAGTTTCGAACCTCTTCAAATCTCAGCTTGTTTGAGCCATAAGAACTACTCACTACTGTCATGGTAGCACCCCAACTCTCAGACAAAGAAGATAGTAATTGATGCTGGACAACCTAAAAGAAAAGAAAAGATTAAGCTTCCTTTTGTTCATCAGCAGTAAATCATGTCAGGCTAGGGGCACATTATTCCCAAGACTGATAGTATAGTTATCTATACTCTGCTCAGGAGGCATAAATGATTGACACAGGACCAAAGCAAGATCGATCTAAATGATGCAGATGAATAACATTTTAGAGATCAGTAAATAACTAGCAATAACAAAATAAATAAATAGATAGCAGAAATTAAATATGCTCATGAATAAATATAAAAAAAATATGAATGGAATGAAGGATAGTAAGAAATTAAGCCCACAAGAAAATCTAAAAAGATAAGAAGAATCCGAATCATGGTAGTTAAGAAACTATCATGATTATGGCTCTTAATCTTTTAACTAAGTAGATTTGTTGATAAAGATCTAGGTCATTACCAACATCGGATCTGAAAAAATAAAAAAAATAATAATAGTAAATGAAAATGAAAGACCAATTAAGAAGGAATGAAAGTCCTTGCCAATATTTGATCTATAAAATAATGGATCACTCTTTCTCTCTCAGCATGATAGATAAAAATCTTGGAGATGATAGATCTTCTTTTAGTATAATAGACTTATGTTGATAGATGGTGAAGATAATTCAGGATCATAGGAACACTAGATTTCAAGTAGATAAAGATTAAAAGGATAGAAAAAGAAAGTGAGCCTCACACTCTCTCCTTATAGGGCAATTTTGGATCCATACCCTCTCCCTCTCGGAGCAATTGACATAAGTATTTATGGGGTTTGTAAAATTATTCACTTATTGTCTTATTCATGAAAGATACAAGGATTTATATAAGACTCTAGAGTTCTTATTTCTTTAGGAATCCCCTACCCTTTACAACGAAGAAATCAGTTCTTCCAATAAAAAAGTAAAATATTATATCTGATTTTCAAATAAAGTAATATATCATAAGTATCTTTTATATAATCATGAAAAAGAAATTAGTCCTAAAGCAAAATAAGTGAGAAATCAAGAACTCTTAAGAAATTTTAAGAAAGAAAAGAAACTCATGGGATAGTTTTGGATCTCACACCCTCTCCCTCTTGAAGCGATTGACATAAGTATTTATGAAATTTATAAAATCATTCATTAATTATTTCATTCATGAAAGATATGAGGATTTATATAAGACTCTAGGGTTTCTATTTTTTTAGGAATCTCTTATCTTATACAAGAAAGAAACCAGCCCTCCCAACAAAAAAATAAAATATTATGTCTGATTTTTAAATAAAATAATATATCATATCTATTTTTTATGGAACCATCGAAAAGAAATCAATCATTTAATAAAATAAGTAAGAAATTAAAAACTTTCAAAAAATCCTAGGAAAGAAAAGAAACTCTATGTGGGTGTTTAATACTTGGCACAACTTGGCATGAAGATCCTTGTGCACGACATATGCTGGCGTGTGTATTTCTTTTCTGAGTGTGTGGAGAGTGATGGCTCTAAAGATGATGTGGTCTAAGCTTACTTCTTCATGATGGTCTCTTTTCGAATAAGGCTCTCATCTAATATAAATCCAAGTATGATCCTATGGATCCAAAACTAAATACATCAAAATAACTAATTGACTAAATCAAAAGAACTGGAATCAAATTAATAACTGAAGTAGGGTTAATCTGATGTAGCTTCTTAGATCCAAATTATGTTGTCGGCTTTTGGTGGCTCTGGTGTCTACACCAGTAATATTAACGCACAAACATCATCCTAAAACTAATATCAATAGAGCTTAACTGACTAGTAATTAAATTGAATTCATTGATATGATCAATAATAGATGCACCTTCGAGCATCTTTAAATTGAATAGATAATGTATAAGGTATATCTTATTGGAGGCCGAAGGTTTCTCATATATATATTGAATAGAGCCTTCATCAAATCAACCATCATTTTTTCCTTTAGGATGTTGAACGCGATGTTCTTGGCCAACGTCAATCAAATAACTCCCAAAGCCTGGTGGTTTAATAATTTTCAATCTGCTTGTGATATATTTTTTGATTTCTTTTCTTCAAAAAGTAGATAAAGCATCTTCTGATATAAATAATCTTCGATCTATATTTTCTAGAATTCAAAGTCTCTTATATCAGACCAATCAATCTTGATCTTTCTTTCATCTCCTACCATTACTCCCACTCTTTTCCTCAAATCTAGTACTTTGATACCAATTGTTAAGATCAAATGATATAAGTTTAGGGAACAATGTACAGTGGATTATAGTAGTCATAGGAGAAAGAAGAAAAAATCTAAAAAATATAAAATATACAAGCATAAAACATAGAGAATTCACGTAATTTGGAGTCTCTTGCTCCTACATCCACGATCTTATAGAATAATATTTTTTAATAAAAAATAAAAATTTTACAAGAGATGAGAATACAGAAGAATCTTTCTTTTTCTCTCTCTTCTGGATGCAAGAACAGCCCTAACAAGAAGAAGAAACCCCTTCTAGAGATTTTTATATACCTAATAGCACCCTAAGATTGACACACAAGAAGAACCCAAGCCTTCTTTCTTTCTCTCTTCCTCTCTCTTTTTTCTCTCTTGAAAAAATAGGCTGTCTGTGACTATGTTACAAAACTCCTGTTGCCCATGGGGCCTTTAAAAGGCCTCAAACCAGTCCAATCTGAGTCTAGAATGAAGAGAAGAGTCCGATTATAACTCTAGATGACTTCTAGGCTGTCCAATCAAGTCCAAATGAACCCTCATCAAGCTGCAAGCATTATTGTCAATTGGATCACACCCTCGTTGCCTATGCACCACTTGTAGACCGGGTGTATCATGCTCCTGACCGAATCTGTGCATGCCGTATTGTCCAAAATAACCACAATGCCCCTATGAGCCATGTGGGATTAACCATATACCCCTTAAGGGACTATGCCCACTGCATGGAGCACATGGGGCAGCATGTGGCGGTGGACCACCATGCGCCGTGCAGTCTGGGCCATACGTGCATAGGCTGTGCACGTGCTGATGCATTGGGCCGTGCACCTGCCTGGTGCTGCTGAGCTGGGCTTGCTACTGGCTAGCCTATCTGCTGGCTTTCTTCTCTTGGGCTTTTTCTAGATTTTAGGTTTTGATTTTATCGAGTTATTAGGTAGATTAGGCTCCACCACCCAACAGTATATTGGTGCCCAAAATCACAGATCCAATGGCTCACCAAGGGTGACTTTAATACATCCTATGGAATCCTACTTAAGAGAAGAAAAAATAGAATCAACTTTTGTGACTAAACCCAATGGCTCTATAACAAAGGTTGGTGTTGAGATAACAAAATTTTTTCTTAATTTCTTTCAGAATCATTGGTGTGCTCTTGATAGCTCTTCAATTGGCTAGCTTCCTTCAATCCAAACTATTGTTACCAGACTCTAGAACTGTATTCTTACTAATAAGATTACAGTGGATGAAACTATTAAGGCTCTATCCCAAATATCATTTGATATGGTGTTGGGCCCCGATGGATTCCAACCTATGTTTTCAAAGTTCTAGTCTATTGTTAGGAATAATGACATTATTGCCGCAATCTAGAAGGCATTTTCAAAAGCTTCAATGCCAAAGGACTAGGAGAGCACATATATTGTCAAGATACCTAAGAACTCAAACTCTAAAGAAGCAAAAGATTATAGGCCGATCAGTCTCTGTAATACTTTCTACAAATAGGTGGCAAAAATCATTGTCAACAGAATGAAACCATTGATTAACTCTCTTGTTTTACTAGAGCAAGGAGCTTATGTGCCTAACAAAAGCATTATTGATAACATAATAATTGCTTAGGAGATATTCCATTCCATGAACTATGCTTTTACCGGAAATGCATGGATGATGATTAAAGCTGACATTATGGCTAGCAAAATATGACCCAACCTACCAATCTGATCCATGTTTGATCCGTTATAAATAGGTTTGGATAAACAGATTAATCTATTTAACTCATTTAATATTTAGATCGGATGTAAATTTTAAATATCTGATCTGTTTAATTCGTTTAATATTTAAGTTTGATTGAGTCAGATAACCTATTTAATCCATTTAACCTGTTTAATTCGTTTAAAATCTATTTAACCTATTTAAAATCTGATTAACTTATTTTTGACTTATTTAATCCGACCTATTTAACCTGTTAAACCGTTTAACCTGTTTAATCTACTTAATCTAATTTAATCTGTTTAATAAATGTGTTAAGTAGATCGGGGTAGGTTATCTATTTAATATAAAGATTGGATTCAGATTTGAATTTTTGACCTGTTTAATAAATAGGTCAGATTTGGATTGATGATTTTCTGATCCAATCTGCATTGATCCGACCCGTATGTGATCCGATCCGACCAAGTTGCCACCCATAGTTGACATGGAGAAGGCCAACAATGAGATGTCTCAAAAATTTGTTAATGCTACTCTTAACTAATTTGGATTTCACTCTATATTCATTAAGTGGATTATGCGCTAATGAAACAACTAGTTTTTTCAATAATCATCAATGACCACCCTATTGATTGTTTGTGATCTTCGGTTGGACTTGGTCAAGGATGCCTTATCTCCCTTTCTATTCATCTGTTGCTCTGTCATGCTCTTAAGATCTTTGTAGGGAGAGGTGTAGGTTGGTGTGCTTAAAGGATGTCAGACGAAACTATTTAGTCTCTCTATTACGTATCTGATATTCACGGCAGATTTGTTTCTGGTGGCAGGGCATCTAAAAAGTAATGCTATGGTGCTCAAAAGGTAGTTGCTGATTGTTGCCTTCAATCAGGATGGTGCATCGCTATTGTAGAATCTCAGATTCAGTTTAGCACCAAAATTCCTTTAAGGGTGAAGTAACAAATCCTACAAATTCTCAAATCGATCCCCTTACAAAAAGGCCGATGAAATTACTTGGGAGTGACTCTAACCAGGACAAAACTGAGCCGGCAAGATTTCAAGCATCTAATAGAATCAATTATAGATTAGATTCACGGCAATGGAAGTATTTGTCCCGGTTTGAGCGAATAGCTTCGATTCAATCAGTGTTAAACTCAAGCTACATCCACTTCTTTAACCAATGTGTCGGTACCAGTGCTTATTCTTTTTGATGGAAGCAGGAGGTGGAACCACCCAGATTTTATTCAGAGATAAAGTTTACAAAATGCTGGTGATGGTTTTGGTTGACCTAGGTTAACCAACAGCAAGATGGGGGGGGGTTTCTTAAGGAGGGATGTGCAGTCATTACAGAGAATGACAGCAGAGTTCTAAAAAAATTACATTAGTTGTTTAATGATTTTTTCAATCCTTGCTTTTGACTTACCCTCCATAGTTGATGTCCAGCCTTGAATCGTTTAACAGATTTGCTGGAACATGGTAGTTACCGTGAGTGCCTCAAATTGGAATAGTCTTCTGTTTCTTTCCTTCCAGATTAACCAGCAAGTGATTGATGCAATGACGTCCCAGTCTTTCTTAATAATTTCTGAAGGGAGTTGTTCTCGCCAGCTATCCCATAGGTCTTCTATTGATGAGGGTGTGTCTATGATGTGAAGTTTAGAAGCAATTATTTGCCAAATAAATGAAGCATAAGAGCAAGAAATGAACAGGTGATTTGTTGTTTCAGGAGCAGCATGGCACATTGGGCAATCAAATATTTGCTGAACTTCTCTTCGCTGGAATTGGAAATAGTATTCGTCCTTCCAGATTTCTCTAGAAACGGGAACTCAGGGGGGGGGGGGGGGGGGGGGGGGGGGGGGGGGGGGGGGGGGGGGGGGGGGGGGGGGGGGGGGGGGGGGGGGGGGGGGGGGGGGGGGGGGGGGGGGGGGGGGGGGGGGGGGGGGGGGGGGGGGGGGGGGGGGGGGGGGGGGGGGGGGGGGGGGGGGGGGGGGGGGGGGGGGGGGGGGGGGGGGGGGGGGGGGGGGGGGGGGGGGGGGGGGGGGGGGGGGGGGGGGGGGGGGGGGGGGGGGGGGGGGGGGGGGGGGGGGGGGGGGGGGGGGGGGGGGGGGGGGGGGGGGGGGGGGGGGGGGGGGGGGGGGGGGGGGGGGGGGGGGGGGGGGGGGGGGGGGGGGGGGGGGGGGGGGGGGGGGGGGGGGGGGGGGGGGGGGGGGGGGGGGGGGGGGGGGGGGGGGGGGGGGGGGGGGGGGGGGGGGGGGGGGGGGGGGGGGGGGGGGGGGGGGGGGGGGGGGGGGGGGGGGGGGGGGGGGGGGGGGGGGGGGGGGGGGGGGGGGGGGGGGGGGGGGGGGGGGGGGGGGGGGGGGGGGGGGGGGGGGGGGGGGGGGGGGGGGGGGGGGGGGGGGGGGGGGGGGGGGGGGGGGGGGGGGGGGGGGGGGGGGGGGGGGGTGATAAAGGGGGGGGGGGGGGGGGGTTTCTTTGTCTTCGAAGACTAGCCGACTGGCAACGCCGAGGTCTCTTCGCTCACTTCTTCTCGGACCGGGGGGATGATCTCCGACCCAAACTGGAGTTCGGCGCAGCGTTCGACCCAAAGGTTTGGACGTTCTTGAGATCGAGACGTCTCCGACTAGAGTTTGGCTCTGAGGGTTCGGGCCGAATGAGCTCGGCCTCTAAAGAGTTCGATCGGCTGAACGAGCTCGGCTAAGCGTCGCTTGAAGCCCTTCCGTAACTATCGGTTACACCACCTGAGCATCAGACTAGACTTCGGGGGAGCGGGATTTATCCCAAATATAAGTCCCCCCACTTTCGAGTTCAAAATTTGACAGGCGAATATCGAAAACAAGTACGATCTTTTTTCGGACTCGGATTTGTGCATTGAAGTTGAAACTCGAAAAGATCTCATTTCTTCAGTCAGAGGAAGTTTTGATCGGTCGTCGATAGATCGATATCGGATGAGCTGTTGAGCCCTCCGAAGGCTGCAGTCGAGGTTGGCCTTGGACCCTCCACTCACGGATCCGTCGCTCGGGGGAGATCTTCTCCTGCAAGCCAAAGTTTGCCTCGAAGGAGATTTACTCCTACGGTCGAAGTTGGTCCGGACCCTCAGAAAGACTTATGTCCTGCAGCGAGGTTCCTCTAAAGGAGATCTTATCTCCTACGGCGAGGTTGCCCTAGGGGGAGATCTCTAGCTGCCGAGGTTGCTCCGGAGGAGATCTTATCTCTTGCAGCCAAGTTGATGTGGGCGGAGGAGATCTTATCCCTGCAACCGAGTTTGCCTCGAAAGATCTTATATCTTCAGCCAAAGTTGGCCCGGACCCTTAGGGAGATCTTATGCTCCTACGGTCAAAATTGTCTCAGAAAGACTTAGCTCTACGGTCAGATTTGATGGCGGGGGAAGGGGGGATTTATCCTGCAACTTGATGCAGGGAGCGGAAGATCTTATTCTCTACAGCCGAAGTTCCTCGAGGAGGAGGGAGATCATTCCTGCATCTTCTGCAAATTCGAAGTTCGATTTTAGACTTCTCGCATTGAATGAGGTTCTCCTCCTGTTCCTACGAGCGGGGGCACATTAGGACCGTTTGTTAGGGCTTCTCCCTCCATCCCATTCTAGATGAACGAGGTCTTCGACTTTGCTTGCGTTAGGACGAGGTTCTCTTCCTTTTCCTAACGGGCTGTGGGGGCATAAGGGCCTTGTCAGGGCTCTCTCCCATCCCGAGGCCGTCATCTTCTCGCGTTAGGATGATCCCAGCACACACCACCACACCTTCCATCCCGTCCAAAAACGAACATCGTGTTACAGACAAATTTTTTCAAACAATCCCCAAGCACTGGGTCAGGCACACAAAAAACTACGCTCTCCAAATTCCTAAATGAACGCAGGGGCCCTTTCGACTTTTAGCTCGCCATTAGGAATGAGGTTTTTCTCCACTCCTATTCCTTCTACGGGACTATGGGAGCACATAATCGGTCGTTGTCCACCGTCCTCTCCCTTCCGCCTGACTAGATGAAACGAGGGCCTTCGACTTGCTCGCGGTTAAAAGGACGGTTTCTCCTTGCGCCAATCTGTTTGGTGCAGAAACTGATCGTCGCCAGATCCAACTGGAGTGGAGGTGGACGAGTCGCCGTTGGGGACCTGCAAAACAAAGTCCCATCCGAAGCCGATGGGGGTGTGGCTCAGGTGGGATCCTCCGACGCAAGTCAGCTTTGCAACAACAGAAATAGAGCTCAGGACGAGAGTTAGAGAAGTTTAGGAAGGGGAGAGCTTAGAGCTAGAGTTAGCGTATTTGGAGGATCCTTTTTAGAGGTGGAGCTTGATGAGACAGGACAGCAAGTAGAAGGTCGCAGGTCTTAGGTCTAAAGAAGTCAGTGGGGGGGTCGTGTTGCAGCACCGCCTTGCAGTGAGGTTTGATGGTGAGACCATCGCCATCTGGTAGCAGAATCGCGTCATGTCTGCACTGGATGGTACTCGGTCGAATGGGGTTGAGATTTGGACGAGTTCCTTGGAAAGGGATATGCTAGAGAGGATCGCCTAGGAGGAATAATAGCTGAAGGAGCCCGGAAGGAGTTTGGCTTCAGGTAGGCGTCCGTCTAAGGAAAGAGGGGATCCTGGGAGGAATCCGACGGAGGGGTGTCTTGGAGGAGTCCGGCTCTTGAAGAGGTATCGAATCCGAGGAGAGATGTCTAGGAAGGGAGTCCGACTGGAGTTTGGTACTGAGGATTCAACCACTAAGAAGTTTGCCACATGAGGAGTCGGCTCTTGAGGATCCCGACAGGGACGTCTGGGGAGGAGTCCGATTGTGAGTTGCTAAGGAATTCAGCAATGAGCTGGCCTCTCGAGCTCTAAGAGTATCGCTAAGGCTCATCCGTTGAAGCCCTTCCGTGACTACCAATTGCACCAACCTGAGCATCAAACTGAACTTCAGCGGGAGTGGGATTTATCCCCAACAATAGTTCTGCCACTTTTGAGTTCGAAATTTGAAGGAAGGAAGTATCGAAATAGATGACCGTCGAAGTTTTTTTCTAGGCTCTGCATTTGTTGAAGTTGAAACTCAGAAAGATCTCTTCTTCAGCCGAGGTTAAAGTTGATCTCATCTCCGATGATCGAGATCGGAGGTTGAGCTCCTCGGAAGCGATATTATCTCCTATAGTCGAGGTTGGCTCGGACCCTCAGGGGAGATCTCATCTCCCGCGATCAAGGTTGATGCGAACGCTTGGGGGAGATCTTATCTCCTACAGTCGAGTTTTGCCTCGGGAGAGATCTTATCTCCTATAACCGAGTTTGCCTCGGGGGAGATCTTATCTCCTACGATCGAAATTAGCTCGGACCCTCAGGAGAGATCTTAATCTCCTATGGTCGAGGTTGCCTCGGAGAGATCTTATCTCGAGGTTGCCCCGGAGGAGATCTTATCTCCTATAGTCGAGATTGATGGGACGCTTAGGGGAGATCTTATCTCCTACAGTCGAGTTTGCCTCAAAGAAGATCTTATCTCCTGCAGCCAAAGTTGGCGGACCCTCCGTAATCTCCGGATGGCCTCGGGGGAGATCTTATCTTCTTGCGATCGAGATTGATGCGGACGCTCGGGGGAAATCTTATCTCTTGCAGCCGAGATTGATGCAGACACTCGGAGGAGATCTTATCTCCTATAGTCGAGGTTGCCATAGGGAAGATCTTATCTCCTGCAGACTTCGAAGTTTGATTTTAGACATTGCTCGCATTGGGACGAGGTTCTCCTCATGTTTCTAATGAATTATGGGGGCACATAGGGCCATTGTCAAGGCTTCTTCCTCTATCACGTTCTAAATGAATGAGGTTTTCAACTTTGCTCGTGTTAGGATAAGGTTCTCCTCCTATGCCTAATGGATTGTGGGGGCATATAAGAGCCATTGTCAGGGCCTCTCCCCCATCCCATCCTAGATGAATGAGGCCTTCGACTTTGCTCGCGTTAGGATGAGGTTCTCCTCCTATTTCTAATGAACTGTAGAGGCACATAAGGGTCGTTGTTAGGGCCTCTCCCTTCTTTCCATCCTAGATGAACGAGGCCTTCGACTTTGCTCGCATTAGGACGAGATTCTCCTCCTGTTCCTAACGGACTATGGGAGCACATAAGAGCCGTTGTCAGGGCCTCTCCTCCCATCCCGTCCTAGATGAATGAGGTCTTCGACTTTGCTCACATTAGGATGAGGTTCTCTTCCTATTTCTAACGGACTGTGGGGATACATAAGGACCATTGTCGAGGCCTCTCCCACCATCCCGGCCTATATGAACGAGGCCTTCAACTTTGCTTGCATTAAGATGAGGTTCTCCTCTTGTTCCTAATGGATGGGGTCCTAACGATCAGAAAATTGACCTACGCCTTAGCCAGTTTCGGATGTCGCTCTTCAGTCATGGCCAAAGTTATTAAGCCCTCAACTGGCATGGCTTTGCCAGTGAATCATATCAGTGGGAAGTTCATATGCCTCAGGCGGTCATCGGATAAGAACATTTTCGAGTAGGCATCGTAACATAATATGTTGGCCGAACTTTCATTATCCACCAAAATGCGGCGTACATCATAGTCGGCAACATTCAGAGAGATTACAACCGCATCATTATGCGGGAACTGGACCCCTGAGCATCCACCTCGGCAAAAGTCATGGGTTCTTTGGTCCTCCATCTCTTGACCGATCTTCCTGCCGAAGTTCCTCCGAGATGGTATTGATGACACCAAGAGATGGCCGATCTTCTTGTTGGTCCTCCCCACTTGGTGGTAATGCCCTCAGCCGATCTATCCGCTCTTCAAGTCATCTTCGTAGGAATCGGCCAAGTCTACCTCGTCTGACGAGCTCTTCAATCTCATCCTAGAGTTGGATGCACTCCTCGGTGTCGTGACCGTGGTCACAATGGTAAAGGCAGAACTTGTTGGGATTGTGCTTGCTGGGATGGAAATGCATTCTCTCTTATCTCGAAAGTTCTTTCCTAATCTCCATCAGCACTTGGGCTTTCGGGGCGTTAAGAGGGGCGTAGTTGTGGAATCTTCATTGGAGAGAACCTCAAAGCTGGGGAGAACCTCGGTGCGTCCTTTCATCGGGGCTTCCACGTGCTCGGGCTCGAAGGGGAGTTCGGGCTCACCCGCGTCCAGAAGGAGTCCGAGAATGCGGTCAAGCTTCACTCAGCTTTTCTTCATCGTCCTTGGCCCTGACGGCCTCTTCAGCCCGGGCATAACCTTCGGTCCGAGCCAGCAGATCGGTGAAGTTTCTACGATACTTCTTCTCCAGAAAGAACAGTAAGTCATTCTTCTGAAGGCTGCCTTTGAGGACGGCCATGGTGACTGATTGATCCAAGTTTCGGACCTCTAGTGCGGCAGCATTAAATCAGGTGACATAAGCCTGGATGGATTTTTTCTCCTTCTGCCTAATGGCTATCAAGGAATCCGAACCTCGGCACGGACATCGACTACTGACGAAGTGGACTACGAACTATTGGCTCATCTGGTCGAATGATAAGATGGTACTCGATTTAAGCATCGAGTACTAGTTTCTGGCAGCTCCCTTAAGGATAGAGGAAAAAGTCCGGCACAAGATAGCATCTGGCGCATCATGGAGTAACATCATTATCCAGAAGACTTTCAGGTGATCGATCGAATCGATGGTCCCATCGTAATTCTTGATCTACGGGAGCTCAAAGTTTGGCGGGATTAGTTCCTGCATAATTTTCTATGAAAAAGGAGGGTCAGTACAAATGTCATTACCATGTAAGGAGGGAGTATGACGAAGTTCTTCGATTTGTCGGCTCATTTCTAAGAGCCTTTGATCAGGAGATCTTTACGATCTTTGATCTCCAAGGTTTTCTGGTAGAATGGATGCGAAGCATCCCCTGGGTCGAGTCGTGATCCAAGCAGGGGGCCTCCATTCTCTGCTTTCTCCTTCCAGGGATTGGAGTCCGGGCAGCCCAAGTTGGCCGCTCCTAGACCGAACCGTAGAGTTCTAGAGAATCCTACACCAGTTGAGCCGATGTCGGAGCCTGTCAAAGCATGGACTGCACCGCCTGCATCGCCTCCGTGAGGACGTGAACCTGCTGAACGAGCAGGTCAAACTGCTCCACATCCATCGCAGCTATAGGCAGGACCTGGGTTGCTGGGGCTGGAGCGGACGCAGACGAATCTGAATGGGATCGGGCCGCGGAGGCCGCCGACCGCCAGGTCAAAGCTCTTCTGGGGGCATTTTTCCTCGAAAAAGAGTTCTATAGGGAAAGAAGAGAGATCTCTACAGCGGGGAGAGAGAGATCATCACCGAGCACTCCTTTAAGAATAAGAAAATCTCGGTGGTTCGGACCCTCCTTCTAGCATCAATCTGTTGGTGCAGAAACTGATCGTCATCGGATCCAGTTGGAGCGGAGGTGGACGAGGTCGCCGTCGGGGACCTGCAAAATAAAGTTCCATCCGGAGCCGGTGGAGGATGGCTCCAGCAGGACCTTCCAACGATCAAGTCAGCTCTGGCCAACAGGAATGGAGTGCTCAGACGAGAGCTCGGCAAAGTTTAGAGAAGGGGAGGAAAGCTTAGAGCCTAGAGTTAGCGTATCTGGAGGGTCCTTTTTATAGGCGGAGCTTGATGGAGATAGTTGCAGCTGTCAGATAGCGGGTTGCTCGAGGTCCGATGGAGTCAGTCTCAAAAAAAGGCACCGTCTGCAGCACCGCCTGCATTGGATTGATGGTGACAGCCATCGCCGCCTGGTTGTGGGTCGCTGTCGTCTGCAGCGGACTGATGGTACTCAGAATCGAATGGAGGGTTGAAAAGTTTTGATGTGTACCCATTTCGGAGGAGTTCGGACTTTCGAAGAAAATATACCTGGAGAGGGTCGCCCAGGAGGAACAATAGCTGAAGAAGCTCGGAAGAAGTTCGGCTCCCATAGGCGTCCGTTTGAAGGAGGGATCAAGGAATCCGGCTGAAGGAGGTGTCTGGGAGGAGTCCGACTTTTGAAGAAGTCCGATCGAGGGGATGTCTAGGAGGAGTCTGGCTCTTGAAGAGATCCGACTGAGGGGATGTTTGGGAGGAGTCCAACTGGAGTTCGGCTGCTAAGGAGTTCGGCCACTAAGAAGTTTGGCCGCTGAGGAGTTTGGCTCTTGAGGAAGTCCGGTTGAGGGGACGTCTGGGAGGAGTCCGACTAGAGTTCGGCTGCTGAGGGGTTCGGTCGAATGAGCTCGACCTATAAAGAGTTCGATCGACTGAAGAAGTTCGGCTAAGGCTCGTCCGCTGAAGTCCTTCCATGACTATCGATTGCACTAGTCTGAGTATCAGACTGGACTTCGATAAAAGCGGACTTCCATGACACCGATGTCGGGGCCCGTCGAAGCATGGACTACACCGCCTGCATCGCCTCCATGAGGCCGTGAACCTACTGAACGAGCAGGTCGAACTGCTACGCGTCCACCGCAGCTACAGACAGGACCTGGGTTGCCAGGGCTGGAGCAGGCACAGATGGATCTGAATGGGATCGGACTGCGGAGGCCGCCGACCGTCGGGTCGAAGCTCTCCTGGGGGGCATTTTTCCTCGAAAAAGAGTTCTAGAGGGGAAGAAGGGAGATCTCTGCAGCAGGGAGAGAGAGATCATCGTCGAGCACTCCTTTAAGAATAAGAAAACCTCGATGGTTCAGACCCTCCTTCTAGTGTCAATCTATTGGTGCAGAAACTGATCGTTGCCGGATCCAGCTGGAGCGGAGGTGGACAAGGTCGCCACCGGAGACCTGCAAAATAAAATCTCATCCGGAGCTGGTGGGGGGTGGCTCCAGTAGGATCCTCCAACGATCAAATCAGCTCTGACCAACAGGAATGGAGTGCTCAGACGAGAGCTCGACAGAGTTTAGAGAAGGAGAGGAGAGCTTAGAGCCTAGAGTTAGCATATCTGGAGGGTCCTTTTTATAGGTGGAGCTTGATAGAGACAGCTGCAGCTGTCAGGTAGCGGGTTGCTCGAGGTCCGACGGAGTCAGTCTTGGGGGAAGGCGCCGCCTGCATCGGATTGATGGTGACAGCCATCACGGTCTGGTAGCGGGTCGCTGTCGCCTGCAGCGGACTGATGGTACTCGGGACCGAATGGAGGGTTGAAAAGCTTTGACGTGTACCCATTTCGGAGGAGTTCGGACTTCCGAAGGAAATATAGCTTGAGAGGGTCGCCCAGGAGGAACAATAGCTGAAGGAGTCCGGAAGAAGTTCGGCTCCCGTAGACGTCCGTCTGAAGGAGGGATCCAGGAATCCGGCCGAAGGAGGTGTCTAAGAGAAGTCCGACTCTTAAAGAAGTCCGACCGAGGGGATGTCTGGGAGGAGTCCGGCTCTTGAAGAGATCCAGTCGAGAGGATGTTTGGGAGGAGTCCGACTGGAGTTTGGCTGCTGAAGAGCTCGGTCGCTTAGGAGCTCGGCCGCTAAGAAGTTTTGCCGCTGAGAAGTTCGGCTCTTGAGGAAGTCCGACCGAGGGGACGTCTGGGAGGAGTCCGACTAGAGTTCGGCTGCTGAGGGGTTCGGCCGAATGAGCTCGGTCTCTAAAGAGTTCGATCGGCTGAAGGAGTTTGGTTGCTGAGGAGTTCGGCCGAATGAGCTCGGTCTCTAAAGATTCGATCGGCTGAAGGAGTTCGGCTGCTGAGGAGTTCGGCCGCTGAGAAGTTTGGCCGTTGAGGAGTTCGACTCTTGAGGAAGTCCGATCGAGGGGACGTCTGGGAGGAGTCTGACTAGAATTCGGCTGCTGAGGGGTTCGGCCGAATGAGCTCGGCCTATAAAGAGTTCGATCGGCTAAAGAAGTTCGGCTAAAGCTCGTCCGCTGAAATCCTTCCGTGACTACCGATTGCACCAGTCTGAGTATCAGACTGGACTTCGATAAAAGCGGAGTTTATCCCCAATAGTGGCAATCTCTGATTGAGAACCGCCCATTAGCTGTTCATTTCCATTTTGCTTTATCAGGTTCCTCAGTAAGGATTATTTTTTCGGTGCAGCACCTGAAGCTTTGGATTTTATCTTCCAAGATCGTTATAGTCTTGTCACTAAAGATGCTTTTGATGTTTAGTTGATTTTTGAATTGTTGAACTGAAAGTTGTGGAAGAGATGTCAGGTGAAATAAAACTAGATAATTTTCTTTTTAGGGACCTGTCATCAATCCATTGGTCGTGTCAATGAGAGACTTCGCTCCCATTTCCGAGCTCAAATTGAATACTCTGGTGAAAGAGCCTTCCCACTTTCACCATGCTTTTCTAAACTGCTGATGCAAATTTTAGGTGCTTTCCTTTCATCCGGCTTGGAATCTCATTGTGATGGTACAAGTTTTTTATTAGAATCTTCCACACCCTATTTTGATCCTTGTAGAAATTCCACCAGTGTTTCTGAAGTAGGCATCTATTTAGGAGGTTTAAATTAATAATTCCTAATCCTCCCACTCTTTTTGATCTGCAAACCTATTTCCAATTAACGAAACAATGAATTTCTTTGCATTGTTTATCCCCCTTCCACAAAAAACTTCTTAGTCTCTGGTCAATTATGTCCAAAACTTTTTGGGGTATCAACAGTGAGGACATCCAGTAGATGGGTATTGAACTAAGCACCGAGTTTACAAGAGTTAGATGGCCACCAAGTGAGAGGACCTTACCTTTCCAGCTTGATAGTTTCCTCTCTATCTTCTCCTCCAGAAATCTCCAATCATTCGATGTTGGCTTGCAGTAGTGAAGTGGGAATCCCAGATAAGTTGTTGGCAATTCTAAAAGAGTGCAACCAATTATTTGCACCAGAATTTTGCTCTCACTCTCTAAAATTCCAAGAGTAAAGGGATTGCTTTTTTGATGGTTGATATTTAATCCTGAAGCCAGCTCGAATGCATAGAGGATGAATTTTAGAATTGAGGCATGGTGTCTGCTTGCATTGCTCATTATAAGGGTGTCATCTGCATATTGAATGCTTAATATTTTTCTCGTTGTATCTGGATGCTTAGATGGTTTGAGGCAGCCTTTTTGAGCACTCGGGTAAGAGCAACTACTACCAACACAAAAGGCAATGGGGAGATAGGGTCACCCTGTTTCAATCCCCTCCTATTTCGGATCCAATTTGAAGGTTTACCATTGATGAGGAGAGCCATCTTACTAGTAATCAAGATTTTCTGAATCCAGGTCCTCCATTTTGAGCCAAAGCCTCTGGTTTCTAGTACGGTGAGGAGAAAGGACCGGTTGACCTTGTCGAATACCTTCTCAAAATCAATTTTGAAGACAAGTCCCTTTTGTTTTGATTTGTAATAGTAGGAGATGGTCTCCATAGCTATTAGGTAGCCATCAGTGATCCATCTTCCTTTAATGAATGATGATTGCGAATCATTTACAAGCCGGTCTATAAATCTAGAGAGTCTGATTACTAGAGTTTTTGTGAAAATTTTCGGTATTCCATGCAATAAACTTATGGGTCTAAAATCACTTGCTTGCTTGTTTACCATTTTTTTTGGGACCAATGCAACATAGGAGTAATTTAATCTACTGGTTTTCCAGATAATTAGATCGATCTTGATGACTTCCCAGAAGTGTTGATAAAAGGATATTGAGAAACCATCTAGTCCAGGAGATTTTTCTTTTGCAAGGCTGAAAAGGGTATTTTAAATTTCTTCCTCAGAAAATGGGGCTTCTAGTTCATCAAGATTCTCACGGGGATCGGGATATACGAGTCTTCCTAGTTCAGCTGAACACTTGAACTGCCCTTTGTGCCCAACAAGTTTTGATTAAACTTGAAGGATGTGATTTTTCGTGATCTTTCCTTAGTCCTCCGTCCACATAATTGTGTCTTTTCTTTTCCTGGCCGTTGCTGTTATGTGAAAGAACTAAGTGTTTTTTATCTGCATACCTTAGCCGGTTAGCTCTTGGTCGTTGCCTCCAAATAATTTCTTGTAGTAAGATAACCTATTGCAGTTCAGTTTTTAGTTGCTCCTCGATTAATTTCAATATCTATAAGAGTATTTGCGTCTTCCTGCTCATCGAGTCGTTGAATTTGTTTCTTGATTTCCCCTTTTCTTTCTTGATGATATTTCCATTTGTTGATCGATTCCGCTTGTTTAGATTCCACCTAGGATTCCTCAGTTTGGATACCAGGTTTGCTGCAGAATCCTGTGCCCAACTAGAAATTTTCAAAATGAAATCTCCTTGTATCCCACAGAGTTTGCTTGAACTCTAATTTGATGGGGGTGTGACCTGAGGTAATTTTTGCCGGAGATGAAAGGAAAGCTTTGGGAAAACGAGAGCCAATCTAGTGAAATGAGACACCGATCTAGTTTCCAGCTATTTCTGATTTGATAAAGCTCTTTCGTCGGTACCGGTGCTTGTTATGGTTGAGATTGATGGAAGGTCTTGAAATCTTTCTTGTTGGGCCATGAAAATGGTGTTAAGAAGTTGCATTTATCGTCATAGGATGTTGTTTGCATGGAGAAGTCAAAAGGTGGCCTTGGCATTCAATTCGTCGAGGGAAGAAGAGAGGCTCCTGCATGGGCAAAGCTTGCACCGTGAATCCATAAGGGCCAAACTAATTGCTGCTAAATATGATTTCATATGGCAGTTGGGAAGTTGCAAAAATATCAATCTCTTAAGAGATCCTTGGTTGACTAATATGCCCAAAAATCAAAGTATGACTCCAATCAATACTAATCTGTGCCTGGAGAATTGCAAGGTATCTGATTCGATTACTAATGATGGTGGTTGGAATCAGAACTTACCGTATCACATATTTTTCGATGATCTGGATGCCATGATAAAATCTATCTCGATTCCTGGACACCAAAGCAAAGATCATCTGGTTTGGGGAAGTTTTGGGACTACCAAATTCAGGATGAAAGATATTTATGTTCAATGAACAACCAGGTATTAATCTGCGATGGCTTTGGACGCTCAAAGTTGCTCCCAGAGTAAGAATTTTTTGGTGGAAAGCATATTAGGGCCGGCTCCTTTGCAAATTCCTTCTAAATTCTAGAGGTCTACTCCAAATATGGAACACTGCTCGTGATCTTGGTTAAATGGAACCGGAAGACATTAAGCATTGTCTGTTTTGCTGCCTGTTTGCTATCGAATTGCAGATCTTAACGTACAGATTGCTTTCTAAGGCCCCCTTGTTCAATTGTTTGTTGGACCTAACCAACATCTTAATCGATCAGAGAACTAAAGATTCTTAGAAGTATTAATTGCCCAGGCCATTTCAGACTCGAGTAAGGTAACTCGATCAGTCCCTCAAATGTTTTCAGCTAGCTAAACTGCTTGCTGAGGAGTCTTTCTTTGCTTCAAGGACATCAATGGCACTAATGATGCATGGTCCTAGGGTATCGGCAGCTTTGAGCTTATCTCCTTTGAATCCAAGTTTGGTGAATTGGGTACCCCTATCATGTGATCTAGTAAAATTAATCTTTGATGCTTCATGGTCTAATGGCAATGCGGTAGTAGGATATATTGTTTGAGACTATTGTAGAGTTATTTTGTTTGCCAAAACTATAAACAATCATGCTACCTAAGTGCAAAAAGCAGGACTGCAAGCTACATGAAAAGGATTTATGGTGGCATTAGGAATGGCAATGGATTAGATATGGATCAGATCGGCTAATATTCATACCCATCCTACAATTAAAAACTCAATTCCTATACCCTTTCTATACATGTCTCGAATCGGATAGATAAGAAGGATTGGATTGGATACACATAAATATTATAAAATAATTATAATTTTAAAAGGAAGATATAGATTCAAATTATATTGGATTTAGATCAAGACGGGATATATCATTATCCATATTTGACCCAAATCCACTTCAGATTTTTCTAGAATCCATACCTATCGGGGTTCTAATCGGACCAGATAAAATTCGCTCTATTTAGATTATATTGGATCCGATATCCGATGAATTGGTTAAAATTGTCATCCTTATATATGATCTTGGATTTAAACATATTGGGCTTGAGGGAGACTCATCCGTAGTTATCAATTGAATTAACAAGTATTGCAAGATAGATTGCAATCTTTTCATCCTTTAATCTATGATATTTCTTGTTGCTCAGCTTCGTTGGGTTAATTACTTTTACACATCCCATTCTTACAAGGAAAGCCAATCAATTGGCAGATGGTTTAATCAGACTTCGTAATAATTATTATTCTTCCCAACTTCTCTTTAGAGCGGCTGATATGATGGAAGTCCAATTCGCCATGTTGTAATTTTCTTTCATTCGGTCCTTAAGAAAAACATTTTTAAAATTTTTAGCATGAAAAGGTGGCGGCCATTACGTGGCCCGGTTGCCCGCCACACGTGCTTTGAATTCTAAATTTACTTGAAAGCGACTATTGTAAAAAATTCCTGAAGAATGAAGTTAGCCTGCATAAAATTTCCACCCATGGAAAACATGCGTCCTAAGCACGTGCCAGTTTTTTCTTAACCGTTAATATATTAATCTTTCCGAGCAACATACCGCACACCTATGGACTCCTTCAAATCCCATGAAGGACCCACTAGAAAAGTAAGGCATGGGCGTAGTTGTTGCATAGTTGTGGGATGTAAGAGATGTGTAGATAATTAATACCAAATCTGTCATGACTTCAATTCCTAAAGTCTCGACGTTGCGTTCTAGTATTTTTTCTTCGACTCCTAATTGCTTCTTGTGATAGGTGAATCCATCCATCGCAGTGTGAAGAAGGGATTTCAAGAGGGAATTTTCCTGCATGTAAATAGGAAAGTCGGTGGTGCGTGTGGAAAATTTTCTATGCCATTGGAATAGCTCTTCATGTCTTCTAAAAGACTAAATATTTGTGTCATTACTTGCATGTGGGAATGTAGAAAGTTTCCTATTGATTGATAGTGAACATAGTCCCTCCTGTGATAGGCCATTGTTGTGTAATATTCTAGTTGATTTGGAAAAGTTTCCTTAGAGTTCTAGTTGTAAAGGAGCGTCATTTGATTTTAGCCGGTCAGAAAGCTTATGCTATACGGAGGTGCATTGTAATTGTAATAACTGCCCATTAAGACCCCCCACCGTCCCCTCCCCCCCCCCAAAAAAAAAAATGAATGAAGACTCCCAACAAGAGTCTTCTTCTCGTAGCCCACTAGGATTTGGACTCCAAGGGCTTTCCAAATTCTAGGAGATTCTTTAAAAAAAGACTTTTCCATCCCTTCTTCAAGGTCATCGAGCATCACCGGCTCTCTCTCTCTGCTCTCTCTTTTCTCCCGCTAAAGCCGCGGACGCCCTTCTTGTGCTCATCTAAAAACTTTGCCAAAAAAGCAACCAGAGGCCAAGGTAAACCCCAACACCTCTTCTTCTCTTTCCTCTCATGCTTTTATTGATCATGACTGCCGGCCACAGGATTCGCTAGAAAAGCCCACGGATGGACGGTCCTCTATTTTTCTTAAATTTATGTATTTCTTTCAATGGTCGATGGTCCACCATCCCTCCTTTTGCTCCGTCGTCCCTTGCTCTGCCCATTGCCACCTGCCACCAGACCACCGGCTATGCCTCGCACCCTGTCGGAGCACCAATCGCCCCCTTCCATCCCTTATTTCGGTTAAAGAAAAGAAAACAAAAA
The DNA here is from genome assembly GCA_006176705.1 of Cocos nucifera. NCBI lineage: Eukaryota > Viridiplantae > Streptophyta > Magnoliopsida > Arecales > Arecaceae > Cocos > Cocos nucifera. Next base: position 54,687 of record QRFJ01002296.1, read on the forward strand.
AGAAAGAAAGAAGAAAATAAAATAAAATAAAATAATAAAAAAAAGGAAAAGAAAAAATAAAAAGAGAGCGAAAATTCTCTCTCTGGTATTTCTAGAATTTTCTCTCTCCTTTCTTTCCACCCATTTTCTCTCTCTAAGAAGATCTGTAGGCTTTAGATCAAATCAAATCTTCCTAGGGATTCATGTCGATTCCAACAAGTTGACCTTGAGTCCCGTTTGTGTCCGAATGGTCTATCAAATCGATCATCTATTCAACTATTTTTTTTATTATTTTAAAATTTATTGAATGAAAAATTAATTAAGATTTAATGTTTGAAATAGGAATACCTGACTCGTTCGACAAAGCTAAAAGATTTAGGGTGATCATCAATAAGCGAAATCTTATGTTCCTTACTTATTTTAAATTATTATATTTTTTATACAAATAAATAGTTGTTATAAATTCATATTTTTTATAAAATAAGGATCAACATATAAGATGTGAAAATTATGTTTTGTTATGATCATTATTTTTATGAATATGTTTCATGAAAATGATATATTTTATTATGCATGAATTTTAATATTTTTTCATCTAAGTATATATATGTTTTAAGAAAAAGATATAAAGATTTCAAAGACTCTCGGATGGCTATGAATAAATTTCTTTTAGAAAAATCGATATTTGAAGCTAGCATCCATAAAAAATATGGCCCCACCAATGGGTTTCAAGTTGAAATAAGAAACAAGAATCCTATTGATTAAGAAATATGGCCCTATCGTGGGTGTAAAGTAACTCTAGTATAAATATCTGTGAATAAAATTTTGAAATATGATATAAATATAATCAAGAATGATTTACGAATTATGTTTATAAAATTTCATGATTTATACATGCATGATTAGTTTATGACTTATTTTATCTTATGTTCTATAAAATGCTTTATTTATAATATGTATTATTTTCTAAATATTATATTATTATGAAAAACTTATGTTTGATCCGGTAAGAAAATGTAGGTTTTACTTACTGTGCTAGTATAGCTCGCATCTTTTTATTTTTTCTTTACAGAAAACTAAGGATAGATTCGACAAGGGATCCAGGTTTGGGGCTCTATGTAGCAGGCTTAAAAGTTTTGACACTTACACTTAGTTTAATAAATAATCAAGAATATGTATTAGGCTATGAATTTTGAGACTTGAATCTTGGTTTTTGACTTTTGAATTTAGATGCTCCGAACCAATTTGCATTTAATTAAGAATTTAATTTAAACCTTTTTATTACTTTATTTTTTTGATGCATCTATTATTTAATTTAAGAAAATAAGTGTTGATTTCATGTTGTTAAGGGCGATATCCCTTGGTAGCATGGCCATGTTATGTTCCGAATTTGGGACGTGATATTTTATGGTATCAGAGCAATATGTTTGATTATGAATGGAACGTCAAGTAGGTAGTTGGGTCACATTTAGCTAGATCTAACTTAATTGAGCAAGAATCTATAAATTTTTGACTTTTGTTTGTTGCCCACCTATAGAAGTTGAATAATGCTAAAATTTTGAATAGAAAATAATGAGTGACAGGGAGAACAAAACCTTGACAAACATAGTTACTAGGAGCAAAGATGCAAGATCGACTGCGCAGAAAGAGACGAACCAGCCAGATCAACAGACCCCTAATGCACCAACCACTCAGGCAGATATTGCTGGAGTATGTCAAGTGGTGGCCCAACTTATCTAGCAATAACAACAAACTCAAATCTCTTCTCGACCTGCATCATCTATGGAGTCATACAATGAGAAATTCAAAAGGCTTAACCCACCACTATTTGAGGGAGGACCTGACCCTCTGGTCGCAGAAACCTGGATTCGAGAGATAGAGAAAATGTTCGATGCTCTACAATATCCTAAAAATATGAAAGTTAGATTAGCAATATCAATGCTGAAAGAAAATACAGAGTTCTGGTAGACTGCAATGAAGACTGCCTATGGCAATACTAATGACTAGCTGACTTGGGAGGAGTTCAAAAAGATATTTTATAATCAGTACTTTTCGGGGACAATGCAACTGGTAAAAGAAAATGAGTTTTTGGTCTTGAAACAAAAAGATGATATGACAATACTGGAATATGTAAACAAATTTAATGAGTTAGGCCGCTTCTGCCCCCAGCTCATGAAATCTGAAAGGAGTAAAGCTAATAGATTCGAACAAGAACTAAGGTATGGAATTTGGTCTCGTTTATCTTCTCACCTTTTTAGTAATTATAGAGATGTGTTGGAACAAGTCTTGAAGGTTGAGTCAGAGTTTAAAAGATTAGAATAAGAAAGGAGAGATAAAAAGAGGCCAAGGCTAATAAGAAATTCAAAAGATCAGCAAAAGAATCTAAAAATGGTAATTCTAACAAGAAGAAAGAATTTGCATCATGTACATACTGTGGCAAAAATCATAATAGACCTTGTCTCAAGAAGATAGGGGCATGCTTCTTATGTGGTGAGAAAGAATATATAGCTCGTGAATGTCCAAATAAGAAAAAGGATGATTCAAAGTATCCCAGACCAATTGACCAAAAGCAAAAAGGGAATGCTTGAGTGTTCGTCTTGACCCAATAGGAAGCCCATGCAAGTGATCAAGTGGTATCAAGTACCATTTCAGTCAACTCCATAGATGCTCATGTACTAATCGATTCTGATTCTTCTCATTCTTTTATATCTTTCAAGTTTGCTGTTCTCTAAACTACACACCTAAAGAATTGATTGAGCCATTATATGTTAGCATGCCTCTCAAGAATATTACTATTGCTAATATTTTAAGAATTGCATAATCCAAATAGGAAAAAGGGAATTAGCTGCAGATTTGGTTCAATTAAATATGTATGATTTTGATATTATTTTTGGAATGAACTGATTATCTTTGTATCATGCCCATATTGATTGTTTTGGAAAAAGAGTGGTATTTCAAATTTTGGGTGAGCCAGAGTTTTTCTTTCAAGGCAAAATTCATAATGTAGAACCCAAATAGTTTAATTTTTTTTGGAGCATCATCTCAGTTATAGATGCAAAGAAGGCCTTAAGGAAAGGATGTGAGGCATATTTGGCTTATGTAGTAGATACTCAGAAGAAAGAGATGGCAATGAATGATATTCCAATTGTCAAGAAATTTTTTGATGTTTTTCCAGATAAACTATCCGGATTACCCCCAGATCAAGAAATTAAATTTAAAATTAATATCACACCAGAGACCAGACCAATATCAAAACCTCCCTATCGGATGGCTCCTGTAGAATTATGAGAATAAAAAGTCTAGCTACAGAAACTTTTGGATAAGAAATTCATCCGGCTAAGTACATCACCTTGGAGAGATCCTATTCTATTTGTGAAAAAGAAGGATGGGAGCATGTGATTATGTATTGATTATCGAGAATTAAACAAAGTGACTATGAAAAATAAATATCCTCTTCCTCGGATCGACGACTTGTTTGATCAATTGCAAGGTGCTCAAGTCTTCTCTAAAATCAATCTACGATCAGGTTATTATCAATTAAAAATTAGAGACGAGGATATGCCTAAGACTACATTCAGGATCAAGCATGGTCATTATGAATTTCTAGTATTGCCTTTTGGATTAATCAATGCACCGGCTGCTTTTATGGATATGATGAATAAAATCTTCAAACTATATCTGGATCGATTTGTAGTTGTTTTTATTGATGACATTCTTATTTATTCTAAGAGAATGGAGGAACATGAGAAATACTTGAGGATTGTGCTATAGACTTTGAGAGAAGAGAAGCTCTTCACCAAGCTAAGTAAATGTGAATTCTGGTTGGATAGTGTTATGTTCCTCAGTCATGTGATAACCAAGAAAGGAATCTCAATGGATCCGAAGAAAATAGAAGCTGTGGTGAATTGGCCTCATCCTACTAATGTGGCCGAAGTCAGAAGCTTTTTAGGCATGGCTGGTTATTACAAAAGATTTGTTAAAGGATTTTCTCAAATTATAATTTCTCTGACCCGCTTGACCCAAGAACAACAAAATTTGAGTGGAGCAGTGAATGTGAATAGAGTTTTCAAGATCTAAAGCAATGATTGGTGTCTGCCCCAATTCTTTCTTTGCCTAATAGTACTGGAGGATTTGTCATATATAGTGATACTTTCAAAAAGGGGTTAAGCTGTATTAATGCAGAACAATAAGGTGGTAGCCTATGCTTCTCGACAACTAAAATCCTATGAACAGAATTACCCAATATATAATTTGAAATTAGCAGCAATAATTTTTGCCTTGAAAATTTAGCAGCATTACTTATATAGGGAAGCATGTGAAGTTTATACTAATCATAAGAGCTTGAAGTATTTATTTACTCAAAAAGAGTTGTATGAGGCAAAAAAGATGGCTTAAACTACTGAAAAATTATGATCTAGATATTAAATATCATTCTGGAAAGGCCAATGTAGTGGTAGATGCACTCAGCAGGAAATCAGTAGCAGATGTGGTAGTATTGCTTTTTACTCAATAGCAAATTCTGAGAGACCTTCAAGATTTGCAAATTGAAGTGATCGATGCTGATATTAAAAATATCTTAGCTAATTTAATGGTACAACCAATATTGATAGAACGGATAAAAGCTATCCAACAAAATGATATTTGTTTATGTCAGTATAAAGAAAACATAGAAAAGGGATGGCACCTTGAGTTCAGGATTCATTCAGATGATACTTTATATTTTGGGAATAGGTTGTGTGTACTAAGAAATCCAGAATTAAAGAAAAAAATTTTGGAGGAAGCCCATAAATCTCATTTTGCCATTCATCCAGGTAGTACAAAGATGTACAGAAACTTAAAACAACATTTCTGGTGGAACGGTATGAAGTAAGAAATAGCTCAATTTGTATCCCGGTGTTTAGTATGTCAACAAGTAAAGACTGAACATCAAAGACCAGCCAGCTTGCTAAAACCATTGGAGATACCAAAATGAAAATGGAAATACATTACTATGGATTTCGTCATTGGGCTTCCAAAGACAACAAAGAAGAATGACGCAATATGGATGATCGTTGATTGGCTTACTAAATCAGCTCACTTTTTATCCTTTCAAATTGGTCCTTCACTTGATAAATTAGCACGGGTGTATATTGATGAAATAGTATGCTTATATGGTATGCCGGTAAGTATTGTATCTGATCAAGATCCATGGTTTGTATCCAAATTTTGGAAAAGCTTTCAAGATGCCATGGGAACTGAATTGTGACTTAGCACTGCTTATCATCCACAAATTGATGGTCAATCAGAAAGAATAATTCAAACTTTGAAAGATATGTTGAGAGCTTCCGCTTCCAATTTTAGAGGATATTGGGATGACCATGTGACTCTAATAGAATTTGCCTATAATAATAGTCTTCATTCTAGTATCAAGATGGCACCCTTTGAAATCTTATATGGAAGGAAGTACAGATCTCTTTTGCATTGGAATTAGTCCAGGATGCTAAAGAGAAAATTCATCTGATCAAAGAAAGACTCAAGGCAGCACAAGATAGACAAAAGAGTTGGGCAGATAGAAAAGGAGAGAATTAGAATTTCATGTTGGTGATTTTGTTTTCTTAAAAGTATCACCTACAAAAGACATTTTAAGATTTGGAAGGCATGGCAAGCTAAGTCCGTGCTATGTCGGGCCTTTTGAAGTCTTGGACGGATAAAAGATGTTGCTTGCAAACTAGTCTTGCCATCAGAATTATCTAAAGTGCACAATGTCTTCCATATTTCTCTACTAAGGAAGTATGTTCATGATTCGAATAATATGATAAAGTATAGCCATTGCAAGTTCAAGAAGATTTAACTTATGAGAAGTTTTCTCTCTAAATTATTGATTGAAAAGAGCAAGTCTTAAGACGACGTGTAATTTCTTATGTGAAGATTCAGTGGAGCAATCATGGAGAACGAGAGGCTACTTAAGAACTTGAAGATGATATGAAGGCAAAATATCCTCACTTATTTGAAAATAAAAGTATGCCAAGTTTTGAGAACGAAACTTTTTTTTTAGGAGGAAAGAATGTAATAACTGGCCCATTAAGACCAGCCCATTAATTTCGGTCCAAAAAAAAGAAGAAGGGAAGAACTCGTAGTCGACTAGGATTTGGACTCCTAGGGCTTTCTAAACCCTAGGAGATCCTTTAAAAAAGACTTCCCCCTCCCTTTTTCAAGGTCACCAAGCATCATCGCTCTTCTCTCTCTCTCTCTCTCTCTCTCTTTCTCTCTCTCTCTCTCTTCTCTCTCTTTTCTCTCATTGAAGCCGCGGACATCCTTCTTGTGCTCACCTAAAAATTTTGCCAGAACTGGAGGCCGAGGTAAATCCCAACACCTCTTCTTCTCTTTCTTCTCCTTCCTCCCATGCCTTTATTCATGACCACCGGCCATGAGATTTGCCGAAAAAGCCCACAGATGGATGGTTCCCTATTTTTCTTAAATTTGTATATTTCTTTCAATGGTCGGCCACCCACCGCGGTCCACTCTTTTGCTTCGCCGTCCCTTGCTTTGCCCACTACCACCCGCCGCCAAACCACTGGCTATGCCATGCACCCTGTTAGAGAACCGGTTGCCCCCTTCCATCCCCTATTTTGGCTAAAGAAAAGAAAACAAATAAAAAGAAGAAAATAAAATAAAATAAAATAAAAAGAAAGAAAAAAAAGAAAAAAAAGAGAGAGAAAGTTCTCTCTTTGATATTTCTAGGGTTTTCTCTCTTCTATATCTCTCCACCCATTTTCTCTCTCTAAGAAGACCTGTAGGTCTTAGATCGAGTCAAACCTTCCTAGGGATTCATGTCGATTCTGGCAAGTTGACTCCGAATCCCATTTGTGTCCGGATGGTCTATGAACTGATCATTTATTCAACCATTATTTTTTATTATTTTAAAATTTATCGAATGAAAAATTAATTAAGATTTAATTTTTGAAATAACTCATTCGATGAAGCTTAAAGATCTAGGGCGATCATTAGTAAGTAAAATCTTACATTCCTTACTTATTTTAAATTATCATATTTTTTTATATAAATAAATAGTTATTATAAATTCATATTTTTCATAAAATAATAATCAGCATATGAGATATGAAAATCATATTTTATTATGATCATTACTTTTATGAATATATTTTATAAAAATGATATGTTTTATGATGCATAAATTTTAATATTTTTTTTTATCTAAGTATATGTATATTTTAAGAAATAGATATAAATATTTTAAAGTTTCTCAGATAGCTATGAATGAATTTCTTTTCGAAAAGTCGATACTCGAAGCTAGCATCCATAAAACACATGGCTCCGCCAACGAGTTCCAAGTTGGCATAAGAAACAACAATTCTGTCGATTAAGAAACATGGTTCTATCACGGGTGCAAAGTAATCTTAGTACAAATATCTGTGAGCAAGATTTTGAAATATGATATGAATATGATTAAGAATGATTTACGAATCATGTTTATAAAATTTTATGATTTATGTATGTATGATTGATTTATAACTTATTTCATATTATGTTCTATGAAATATTTTATTTTATAATATTTATTATTTTTTAAATATTATATTATTATGAAAAAATTTATACTTGATTCGATAAAAAAACGTAGGTTTTACTTACTGAGCTAGTATAGCTCACATCTTTTTATTTTTTTTCTTTACAGAGAACTAAGGATAGGTTCGATAAGGAATCGAGACTTGGGGTTCTACGTAGCAGGTTTGAAAATTTTGACACTTACACTTAGTTTAATAAATGATCAAAAACATGTATTAGGTTATGAATCTTGATTTTTGATTTTTGAATTTAGATGCTTTAAACCAATTTTAGTTTAATTAAGAATTTAATTTAAACTTTTTTATTACTTTATTTTTTAGATGCATATATTATTTAATTTAAAAAAATAAGTATTAGTTTCGTATTGTCGAGGGCGATATCCCTCGATAGTATGATCATATTATGTCCCAAATTTGGAACGTGACAGTAATAGATTAGCACATAATTCAGGGATTTTAAGATTTCTATTTTATCAAAAATTTATTTGATTAGCATATAATTTCAATCATAATATTTGAAGAATTTTATTTAACAAATGATGTTTTTCATTGATTAGGTAAAATTATTTGGTGTGATTGGAACGGAAAAAGCACAAAAAGTACTTTTTAGTTTCCTTGCAATCTAAAAAATATGTCATGCATTACTGGAAATTTACCCGGTATTTGAAAAATTTTTTGTTGAATAAAAAACTTAAATGAAATTAAATAGGTAGATTTTAATCAGAATTTTTAAGAAATCAAATAATATCTTATGGGTTTTTGATGGTTATAGCATATCCTGTAATGCTTTTCCTTATACATCATGCCATGATATAACAAGATATTAAATTATATATTTTTTATTCTATCAAGAAAAAATAATTTTTAAAAATAAACTTGCAAGATAAACATGTCGAACATGAAAAGTAGATTATTTTGCAATTGAAAGATATAGTTGTCAAAATGAACTTAATTTTTTGGGCATATCAAGGAAAGCATAAACTTAATGTGATTTGAAATTCTAATGTAACTTGGTCATGGAAAATAAATGGTTCATTAAACTTGATAGCAGCTTAAAAGTTGGCCATCTTTTTACCCAAAATCGAACAAAGTTAGCCATCTACTGTATCAATGATGTTAACATTTGATTATTACTACTATAAAAAAAAAAAAAAAAATAATTTAAAAAAAAAAAAATTGATCATTATTAGCCCTGGGAACTAAATGCTATGAATTAAATTAACACAAACTATTACCCTTTCCAAACTTCCGATTTCCAAATAGAGTTACCAAACAGGCCTAGGACGTCATCGCCACAACTACCAGCTGGTTGATCTGAAAAAAAAAAATAAAAGACTATTTAACTTTGAAGCCTTCTCAGCAAACACCTCCTACCAGAGAATCTATCAAACATTTTGAAAGCTGGACTTCAGTCATCAAGGGAAAATTAAAACAAAGCATTCAAAAAATTATACAGCAATGAAGTAAGTTTGGTTCATTGGGCTACCGAAACATCTGCAATTCACGAACAGGCCTCAAGTTCGTCTTCTGTCATTAACACCGTCTCGATTTATCGCTTCTCTTTACTCCTTTGATACTCTTTGTAATTTCTTCATCTACATTAATAAACTAGGATGGTAACGCCTCCCATTTTTATCAGGAAAAAAAAAATTTCAATTGCTATTAGTAAGTGGATATTGTTAGTTAATTTAAACTTTTATGCGATAGTGCTTCAATATTCATGCAAAATCAGATAGAAATATATCTTGCACTATCATCTTATCAATACGATGCAAAATCAGATAGAAATATACCTTGCACTATCATCTTATCAATACGATGATCACTTAACCCGCAGAGCATCTGATCTATTTTCCGCAGGTAGCTGATCTTCTCTCTCCTTATCCTCCACCTTAATGCGAATGATTGATGAGAATTGTCACATCCTTCTACCGACGGTTACGGTTGTCGCTATCAATTTGTTACAGGCTCCGTTCATATAAGGGACCCTCCAGATATGCTTTCGAAAAGGAAAGAAAAAAAGAGCTCTTCTTCTCTTTCTCAAAATTCTGCTAGAATCTCTTTACGTATTCCATTTCTGTTGGCCGAAAGAGCTGACTTGATCGTCGGAAGGTCTTGCCGATCTCCGCCGCATTGGCTTTCCAATGTGCCCCTACAGCCCGTTAGGAATAGGAGGAGAACCTCGTCCTAATGTGAGCAAAGTCAAAGGCCTCGTTCATTTTAAATGAGATGAGGGGAGAGGCCTTGACAACAGCCCTAATGTGCCCCTACAATCCATTAGAACGAGATTCTCCTCCCATTCCTAATATAATCGTATTTGTCGTGAGATTAAGTTTTGAGGGTAGTCCCCCTTTATTACCGATATATAATAAAGATTAGGTTTGAGAAAAGAAACTAGAGCACCTCTATTTATACCTGCACTTGTCTTGTCTCATTAAAAGATTTAATCCTAATTAAAGCAGAAATTCCAATCTAAATCTTATCAGGAATAGAATTCTTTAATTAATTTGGTTCACCATAATTAATTCAGAACTTGATCCAATGAGTTAAACCTGACTAAGTGATAATTAGGCCATATTATGAAGTTAAATTCAACATTCTCCCACTTGATCTATATTATCACTTAAAATTAACTCTTTAATTTTGTCAAAATATTTTTAAAAAAATTTAATTTTTCAAAACAACAATCCTGAACCATAATTTTGAAATTGACCCAATGAGTGTGCACTTATTTTATAAAAATTTACTTAATTATCTATTCCTTGAAGATCCTTTATACTTTAATTAAGTAAAAATCATTGATACAAATCATAGTGGTTATACGTCTCAATTGACATACTCCCTTTCATTTATCATAACATCAATAATTTTTACTAAACCCAATCTTATATGCTGGAATAGATAGGCTATCAAAAATCATAATGCCTATGATAATGGTCCCACTGTTATGTCATATAAATGTCATTTCTATTTACTTTAATTTTGACAAAAGTCAATTATAATGTATACAAATAATAATTAAATAGAAGTAATAGTAATCATCAAATTATTAAGAGATCTTAAAATAAGTGTCTATTACAAATTATATATCCTAATGACAAATGTCCATAACTTTTATTTGCTCTTTAAAAATTTTAGGCACTAAATTTTTCATCAAAGGTTCAGCTATCATACAAATAGTACTAATAAAATCAATAAACACCTAATGATTACTAATTCTCTTATGTTATAACATCAATGTGCTTGTTTGCATTGGTCATCTTGCTACTGTTAGAGAAAAAATTATAGCAGAATTGTCACCATAAATTCTTAGCAGCTTGAAAATAAAATCTATAACTCCGAGTTCTAATATAAATTTTTTCAACAATAGAGCATGTGAGAAAGTTTCATAGCAGTTTATATATTCAGCTTTCATAGTAGAGCAGGCAATAATGCATTATTTTGCGCTCCTCCATGAGCTTGCTTCACCAGCTAATAGAAAGATGTAACATGATGTGGACTTCTTACTATCGAGGCAACCAACATAATATATATTTGAATAATCGATCATCTCCAATTAATCAATCATCCTATAAGTAAGCATGTAATCTTTAGTTTCCTAAAGATATCGCATCACCTTCTTGGCAGCTTTCCAGTGGTTTATACCTGAATCATTTTGATATCTACCAATCATTTACAAAGCAAAACTGATATCAAGACGAGTATAGACTTGAGCATACATCAGACTACCCACTATAGATGCATAGGATATATTCTTCATCTAATTTCTCTCAATCTCGTTTTTGGAATCTTAAAATTTACTAAATTTATTATCTTTAATGATTGACACTTCACTTGATGAGCAGCTTGATATTCTGAATCTTTCTAGGATCCTAGTAATATAATTTTTCTAAGATAAACCAAATAACCTCTTATTTCTATCACGATGGATTTCTATACCTAGAACATAAAAAACATCTTTCATATCAAAATGTTCGGAAAGAAAACTTTTAGTTTCATGCAAGAGACACAAATCATGATTGGCTAGTAAAATATCATCCATATATAGTATTAAAAATATAAACTTACTTTCATTTACTTTTAGATATATATATTAATTAGTAATATTTTTCTTAAATCCAAAAAAAATAATGATATGATTAAACTTTAAGTACTATTGCCTGAAAGCTTGTTTAAGACTATATATAGATTTCTTTAATTTACATACTAGCTTTTTATTTTCTTGCATTAAAAATTCTTTAGGCTGTTCCATGTATATCTTTTTCTTTAAATCTTCATTCAAAAACGTTGTATTGACATCTATTTGATATAGCTTTAAATTAAAATAAGCTACTAATGCCATAATGATTCTCAACGAATACTTTTTTTTTGAGTGAATTTCTTTGCTGCAAGTCTAGTTTTATATCTTTTGATATTACCTTTGAAATCCCATTTAGTTTTAAAAATTTATATACAACTTATAGGCTTAAATCCTTCAGATAATTCAACAAATTTTCAAACTTAATTCTTATTCATTGATTCCATCTCATCTTTTATGGCATCTAACTAAAATTCAGAATCATCACTTTTCATGGCATTCTTAAATAAAACTGAATCATTCTTTATCCTAATATCATAATCCTATTCTTGTAAGTAATCCATGAAAGTCAACGGTATACCAAATCTCCAAAATATTCTCATTCTAATATTCAACATTTTAACCTTGAGCGATTAAAGGAGACAATGGGCTACAAACAATGTCACAGAGTTCCTTAAATCAACTTTTTTTTTTTTCGGTTCATTGAAGTATGCATGTACTCTAGATAAAGTATATAAATCAGAAATCCAAGGTCCGGACCCATGGCAAGCAAAAGATTTTTATATTGTTTTATCAGGATAGAAGACTTTGAGGCTGCAACAAAGGGCAGGGAATTTGGAGGCATCCATGATTATTTTAAAGTCCCTCTATTATCCTTGCATTACTATAAGCTCCCTAGATCTGTTGCCAGCTTAATATTTTCTAAGACCCCGCTCATCAAATATTAAATTAGTTAGCAGCATAACATCAAGAAAAGTTGTTTTGATGCTTCTATTGAGAGAATGAAAATTTTATGACTTCCGAGCTTGTGTCGATATTCATATAAAATCAACAATGCTAGCTGGGACAATGACAATAGAATGGGAATGGGAATGGAAGATGAGCAACAGAATTCCTATTCCACTATTTGAGTACAAAATGAAGGACTATGCCAAAAAGTAGTCAATCCCATTCAAATGTTTCAATATTATATATCAAAATGGAACTAGTTCTATTTAAGTTCTGAATGTACCATGGACTAATGATATGAGGTAATTTTATATTTTAAAGGGTGGAACAACAATTTGTTAAATTAAAAGGATGGTGTTTTCAAATAAAATGTGATTCCATTGTCTTTGCCCATATCAAATATAGAAATGGGGATATAATTGAAATCTCAATTTTATTCTAGTCTTGTTATTTTGATAAAATATTATAGAGTAATAAAAGTGGAATAAATATTGTAATATTTAAATGAGATCAGATGCATTGACCCAAGGAGGAAAATGTATGACACCCTAGAATGTCTGATGAATGCGCTTGATCCAAGAAAATCCGAATCAACATCAGATGCCTATATAATGGTTTTGCTCATCTACTTGGTATGAGTTATTTATACTTTATACCTTAAAACAAAAACTACTTTATAACCGGTTCACTTTTGAAATCCCAAAACGTTTTTTTACTTATTATTTTATAAATATAAAAGGATATTATTTTTTTAATTGAAAAAGACACATGGTAGTGGAGATCGGAGGCTCTGCTAGCACACGACGTAATCATATGGAAAAAATTGTTCATCTAAAGAGAAAAAATATTCTCTACCATATTTTATCTTAGGGATTATCATGCCACTTTATAGATAATTGTGCATAAAAATTAGTACTATTAATTTCTTTTATAATTAGTTGCCTATAAAGTTTCTCAATTTCCTATCTTAATTGGGATAAATCACTATCTTTATCTTAACCCAAGCATTTTTGGCGGTTCTACTTTTTTATCTCTAAACAGGGCAACTCCTCGGGCAACATTATAATTTGAAAGGAATGGAAGGATTTCATATCCAATCTAAAAAGTAATTATATTTTCTAATCTTATGCTACATTATTTGGTTTAGATAGTTTCGACCATCAAGATTTTTTTTAAAAAAAGAAATATCAAAATTATTGGAAGTACGGTTGGCCTTTGCGTTGGTTTGCTTAATGATAAAGTAGGAAAATAATATCTCAAATATTTACCGACAATGTCAATATTAGAATTCTAAAGAAATATAATATTAAAAATTAGATTAAAAAATTAATTGCCATGCATGCAAAATTTTTTCTTCCAATTCATCACAAGTGCACCAATAAAATCACAAATATCTGTGCTTCTTTCCCATATATAGAAAATATTTATCTATTAAAAACGTGACCAACCTCACATAAGTTTTGGGCCGATCGGGTCAGGTTCGGTCGTTCGGATTAAAAAGATTCGGGTTGCGTCCATTTATGGAAATTAAAACGGTCCCATTTTTTTTCCTTGTTTATTCTTAAGCCCCCCGTTTCCCCCTTGAAACCAATTTAAATTTCAAAACCCTACATCCATAAATCCCCGCCTTCCCCTCTCTTCTCTTCCCCTATTCCCATTCCTAAACCCTAATCCCGCTGAGATCGCTAGTCTTGTTCGCGATCCCGTCTCCAATTCGAGAATCGTGTCTCTCCTCTCCGTTGCTTGATCTATGACCCGCTCCAGGTGCCCAGTGATCAAAGAGGTTTTAGGATTCCTAGAGGCCGCTCTCATGGGTTGCTTCTTCGCGTGCTTTAGGATAAAAGATGATGATGATCGGAGGAAGACTCGTTTGTCTAGCAGTTTGATCCCTGTTAAGAATAGGGTAAGAGAGAATATTCTGTTTGGATTGCGTGATTTTCTCTCCCTTGATGAACCGATTATGTGATGTATTTCTTTGTTGGGGGTTATTCAGGATCCTTTGGTTTCAAAGAATCAGCTTGATTTTGTGTCACCGTTCGAAGGTAAAGATCTTATCTTGGAACCTATGCGTTTGAATTTATGTAGAAAATAATTGTTTGTTGATTTCTGGTATTAGAACTGAGTCTTTCTTTTCTTCCCGTTTTTCTTATAAATTTTCGAAGAGAGAGGTTCTCCATGTGGGCAAGCATTGCGTTCATGTTCACAAGAAGATTTTGATAAAGATATCATAAGCAGGGATCTTAAGAATGAGGTGCGCATGATAAATTATGGTGCTTTGTTATTCAATCTCCAAGAACAACAACTTATTGTATTGACCGTTTTTTAATTTTAAGTTGGTTTAATTTTGTTTGTGGACAAGCATTCTCTTTATGTTCTAAATATCCAAGAGTTCTGTTATGATTTATCAGTACCAGCTTGGCAAATATCGTGTTCATCTTTCTACTTCATTTTGGATGTTACATGGTGGTATAATTTGATCTTTCAGTTTGTTGCAAGTATTTCGATGGCCTTCAGAACCAACCAGTCTTTCCAAAAATACCGAACATCACACCCCTGTCTGTCAAGTCCCATTCCCCTTTTATCCAATAGGACCTAGTTTTAGCTAAAACATGTCCCTTCTGAATCTGTTGGTGACTGCATGCCCCTTCATTGGGTCAATTTCCTCATAAATAATTCCAAATTTCAATGAAAGTTCACTGATTTCCTTCTCTGACGTAATTCTTTTGCCTCACCATTTCACATTAGTTCCTTTTTACATTTATGTACGTTCCCCATCTCCTCACACTTTTGAAGGGTGCTCTTTAAATCACTAAGTTGCTTGGATAATGCTGAGGGACTGAATCATCATTAAGGTTTTGTGATGATATGAACTTATTTGACACGTTAGATTATGAAAATTTTATCAATCAGACTATTAGATCAGTCTATATTTTTCATTTTAAAAAATTTATCAGGGCCAATATCTATGAGAGTAGGACCATATCCGTCTCCTGACTTTTCTCTACCCTTGATCATTGAATAAGGTTCTTCGTTCGGGTTAGTTCCAAGTTTAGCTTCACCAATGCTTAAGTACTAAAGCATGATTTATCAACAATAATGGGATTTTAGATAAATGTTTTTTCATTTATGGCTGTGTCTGAGTCATGGGTATGATTGGGTTTTGATGTTGGACTTCTTTTTGGTTTTTTATATAACCTGTTATCACCAACTCTTGCTACTCCATTTGGTGGTATTTGTTTGCTCCAGCAGCCCAACTACAATGTATGTGCCATTATTGACAGCCTCATGACAGACCTTTTTCAGTTTCCTTCTCAGGTTTTTCTCAATAGCCATCATTCGTGACCTTTTTATAGATTTTACTCTGATAATTTCAAGATATGTATATTGCCTATATGCGAGCACTTGTTTGAGTTTTCTCAAAGATGCCATAACTCTCCAATTTGTCACTCTCTGACTGGTTAATATTTCATTTGTAAGCATTAAAGGTGAGCCATACCTATCTCTTAGGATTTTCTCCACCTTGCACATTTACTCACTCCTTGGTTCTTTAAGGAGTCTAGTTTCAAATTCAGGTCCATCAATTCTGTTGATGTGCTAGAAGGTGAGTCACATGCACCAATTAATACACAAGGAAGACTTCCAAAAAGCTAAAGAGACAATGGTCCAGTGTTAGAAAAGAATAGGCAGGTAGGTAGTTTTAGAAAATAATGGGCAGGTACATAGTTTTAGAAAAGAACGGACAGGTAGGGAGTGAAGAAGAAAACGCCAGTCTGGATGGTGGTCCAATTTATATAAAGAGAGGGTGTCACTGGCTGAAGGATCTATGTTGGACTAAAGCATTTGTGAGAAGTGAAGGGTCAGCAGGTCAGAATTGTATGGTTCACATGAATCTGCATCATAGTTAAAGGCGGTCTTTCATATAGCAGGAAGGGTCTATTTAATTTCAAGAGGGCATTAAGGTGCACCGGGAGCTAAAGATGGCTGAACCTGAAGATTAATGCACACAAAAGCAAATGATTGATTCTAAAATGAGGTAGCCATTCTTGTAAGAAGGGATTAGTGAGAATCTTGTGACTCATCGATATTGGTGATGTCTGAGCAAGGTTTTAGATTTCGTTTGAGCCCGATAAATGAGACAGAAGAAAGAAGTTTGAAACTTAGACATGGTAGATTATAAAGAGATATATATTAATGCTATAAGAGAAAGACGGTTGAAACATATGTACAGTAGGGAGTAAAATAAGCAGGAAATATTGTTAATTTTGTTGTTCGTGATTCAAACAAAAATGGAGAAAGAGGAAAGAAAATTAAAAAAAAGGCATAAGCTGACCAAACCCAGAAACTTACCAGCCTAATATTGCGAAAGAACTAGGAAGAAGCAGAATCTTGGATCTTCACTGGAGCAGCTGAAAGCAGATGGAAGTACTTATGATCTGAAACAAATCAAATTTGTCTAGAAAATGGGCAATCAACAAGGAAAAGCTTTCTTCTCTTTTGTGGCACCATAAGGACCTCCAAGACTACCAAACAGGTGAAGAGGAAGGTAATGTTTCTATTGGTGGCTACTGGTCCTTTGGTTGTCAAAGGGAAAGCAATTGGAAAATATGCCTATAATTGCAGCTGATTAAAAGATCATTTCAAATGGATGGGTTATGAAAGTGTTGGGCGGTAGCCTACCGATCCGGTAATATGTCCGACTTTCAATGACGTAGCAAACACTGAGATTGGCAATGCATCCAACTCTTAGTTATGCGGCATGCATCTTCGGCCAAGCACCGACCACTTCTGATTGGCCTGTAGTCAACTTTAGCTTCAATGGATGATGAACACCTAAGGAGGAGGGCATCGGGCAGTAACCAACCATACGATGGTCGGCCCCCCGTGCGAAGCCCGAGCGTCGAATCTCGCTCAGCTAGCAGTCTGTCATAGTAGCAAATATTTCCTCCACTCGTAGGGAGCTGACATTGTGACTGTCACCTAATACTCCACAACTCCGGCGGCTAACGGCCTGATAACTCCGACAGGCTCACCTCTATAAAAAGATAGAAAAGAGAGAAAGGAGGGAGAGGAGGACTGTCGCTCTTCTGGAAAAACTCTTCAATTCAAACTCTCAGAACCTCATCATCTTTTTCTTCTTTTGTTTTCTCTCTCCGACTGTCATTGACTTAACTATCGGAGGGCCTTCCACCGGAAAACCCCCCACCTTCTCCTCTGGCACCGAGGACTTTCTTTCCAGATCCCCAAGAACCCAACTCTCTAGCTTTGCTCCAGCTCACCTGGGGAACTCTGCTGCAATCTACATCGGAGAGGCGTAGCAAAAAGTTGTCTGGCCACTGGCAACAATGTCATGGAGATAGTGCAATGAAGATTTTTGACAACAGTATAGTGACAATCCTTTAGTCACAATGATTTAATTGAGATTCTATATGGTTGGTTGAATCTTCCATGATAAATTTTCCAAGTGTCTACGGTGGTCCAACAATAGTGGTTTTAGGCTTTGGTGGTATGAAAAGTGAAAATAGTTCTTCCCCCCTTCATCCTCTTATTTTGAAGACTGCATCCCTTTTGAAGTGCATCTGCCATATTTTTTTTATTGAGTAGACAAATATTCAGTTATGTCTTCATCTGATGGATGCAAAAGAAGATCGGTGGATTGTACTTACCATGAAACAAAGCCAATGCTTCAGTTTCAATGAAAAAAGTTTATGACATGAATCCCAGTGTCCTAGAATTATTTTGTTTTCCAAGAGAATAAAAAAAAATAGACACCCATTAGGCATCCTGCAACCTGAATGAAGATCTATTACACCACTGTCCATGTGGGTTTTGCTATTCTCCGCTAGAGCATTTCCCTTTCTTGGCTCCTTAATAAGCCATTGCAGTATTATACTACAAAATATCTATTTATTCATGATTTTTTTGGATCTTATACATCTCGGTGTTACTTGGTATTTTTGATCATTTACCATATCTGTTGAATATTTCTCTCCATTTATCTTAAGAGCCTGGTTTAAATGTTATGATATTCAAATTTGTGAATGTTGATACCCAAAGAAATGAATTGCTGATTTACTTATTGAACATGTCAAATACCTGAAGTCCTGTGGTTCACTACTTGAAACTCCTGCTGAAATCCAGAGAGTATCGGGGAAAATAATTGCTCAAACTCCTAAAGAGGATGGTGAACATCTGGATTTCCATTCTTGGCTTCCTGCAGCATCTTGTAATAAACTTCAATGGGATGAACAATTGAATCCAATTTCAGATACTCTAATCCAAGGGGATAATAATTCAAATTTTCCAGAACACAAGTCTGGAGGGTAAACTTTCTTGATTTTCTCTTCACATGTTTAAACATCCATAAAACCTTAATTGACAAATCTTGTAACCATGAAAAAGCATACTTATTATCCTATTTGATTTTTATGCAGCTGTGACTCTGATGAACATCTAACTTTGACAAAGATTGTGCAGTGTGAGGAGATTAAGCATGTTTCCACAGTTGAGTCAGGGGTTGAATCAACTATTTTGGACATTTCTCCATCTAAAGCTGACAAGGTTCTGGTTCTTGGTTCTAAAGATTCACCTTATCCAACTCCATTGAATTTAACAAATGAAATGCAGACTCCTGGAACGGTTTATCCAACTAACCAGGAGAATCTCAGAGCTGGGAGTAATGGTGGGATTCAAACACAATATGTGTATCCTGTTTTAAAGCCTGTGGAGAACTCATCTCATTTGGAGGCACGGAGACAAGACACTTGTCTTATTCAATCAGCTGATCACTCTGAGCAAGAAAAGGAAATTTTCAGTCCAGATTCTAGAGGGAGAACAGCGCAGATTTCATTCACTTCAGCACCCGAGGATTCAATACTGTTAGAATTTTCAAGCTTCTCATCTCCAAATAGCAAGATAAGCCAAGACCAGGAGGAATCTGTCCATTGTAAAAGTCAGAGTAGCCTGACCCCACCTTTCAATGGCAGAAAAAGTCTGAACTCCATTGCTTATACTCCAAAGCTTGTTGTTTCAAGTGTATCTCAATGGCTGAAGCCTCCACTTCCAAAGGATAAGATGAGGGACATCAAGAATATTACAGAAGAACAACCTTGTTCTGAAAAAAGTTCCGATGCAGACAGGCCCATTATTGGAATTGTTGCTTCACACTGGAACCCTGATGAGCTCTCTCATCTCTCACCCAAGTGGTGGGATGGAAATGGAATTCCAAATACAACAACCAAGTATAAGGAGGTATACTTTCCTAGTTCCTCGTATGTTTCTCTCCATGGTGATGCTAAGGTTAATAGTGAATTCTTTATCAGGATCAAAAGGTTAGTTGGCATGCTACGCCTTTTGAAGAAAGGTTAGACAAGGCTTTATCAGATGAAAAGCTTCTCCCTAAAAGGTCTGTTTCTCCTAATAATTTGACACTGAATTCATTTAGCATATGCTCCGCTACCATAATGGTCCCATGAGTTTTGCTATTTAGTTTATTTTACTCTGTTTCTGATTTTCAGGAACCTTCTCAATGGACCAATTGAGTTCGAGGATGATGGCGGGGAAAAGAATAAAATGGCTTTCTAAGAAAGCTTAATTACTCACAAGTGCTTAGGATTTATTTTGCATGGAAAGTTAGCCATTGAGTATGCACCTTGCTTAAAAGCATTTTTATGTTGCTCTATTGATGATTTGCCCACTGTGCATACATGTAACCATTATCCGGACTGCTGCTCATTGAGCAGTGAGGTTGCTGCCTGTAATGTACAAAAGAACCTTCTATATGCGCCAAACATAGCAATTTGCTATTTCATATGTGGTTGGTGGCATGGTTAAAAACTCTTGCATGATATCTTTGTGAGAACCCGGTTCGGGCCCGATCCACCTAATCTTCTAGATTGGGGCTAAGCCAGCCACAAACCACAAAGAGAAAAAAAAAAAACACTTGAAAGAAGTTTTCTTCCTCCTCTCCGATTCCAAGTCTTAGGACTGTTGGGACCTTAGGGCTTTTATATAAAGTCATCTCTTCAACCTCCAAGGCACTCCATCATCGAGCAAAGGCCCTATTTCTCTCTCTCTTTTCCTCTCTTTCCTTTGTTGAATCCACGATATACCATTATTGTGCTCATTAGAAATTGAGGTTTGAGAGCCATCGGAGTTGAGGTAAGGCCCTAATCCCATCTCATCTCCCTCTTTTCTTTCTTTCCATGGCCTTAGGCACTATTATTGGTCATTGATTTCAAGAAAAGAACGTCCCTTGTTTTTTGGCTTTGATATCTTCCTCTTGATCATTGTGCCACCATTTTTGGACACCAAACCCTAGGTTGAGTACCCTGCCTTCTTCATGACCCTTCATGGTGAGACCATGGCTACTATTGAATGGCCAATGACCAGAATCCAAGAATGACCTGATTCTCCTATTTTTGAGATATTTTCCATGATTTTTTGATCGATCGGTCACTGTTGCTGATTGTCCACTGCTGCCCATTATTGGCCCAATTTGGCCACTTGCTGTCGGACCTTTGGTTGTGTTGTCACACCTTGTCGGAGTACTAACCATCTTTTCCTTGTTTTCCAAAGAAGAAAAAAGAAGAAGAAAAGAACAGGCAAATGAAAGACTAGGTCTCTTTCTCTCTCATATATCTCTCTTGTTTCTCTCTTTGAGAAGACCTATGGATCTCCTATTTTCAAATTTTTTCTTGTCTTCCCACTAGTCAATTATCACCATGGACTGCCCACCCTACCATGAGCTCCGATAATCTTGATCTTGGTTTCCTCTTCTAGGAGAGAAACTCTTTCTCTCTATCTTGTTTTCTCTCCTATCACCCACTTTCTCTCTCTAAGATCTATGGATCCTAGTATCGAGTCATATTTTTCTATTCTAGAGACCCGTGTTGACCCCTGCAAGAAGGCTTTGAATCACTTTGGTGCTCGGATAGTCTATCGGATCAATCATCTGGTTAATAACCTTTTTTTATTATTATTGTTGGTGCAGAATCTGGTTGTCGTCGGATCCAGCTGGAGTGGAGTAGGACGAGGTCGCTGTCGGAGACCTACAAAATAAAGTTCCGTTCGGAGTCGGTAGGGCTGGCTCTGGCAGGACCCTCTGACGATCAAGTAAGCTCTTCTGACCAACAGAAATGGAGTGCTCTAGAATGAGTTCGACAGAGTTTAGAGAAGGAGAAGAGAGCTTAAAGCTTAGAGAAAACATATCTGGAGGATCCTTTTTATAGACAGAGCTTGATTGATGGTGATGGCCATATCGCCTAATGGTGGGCCGCTCGAGACTGCGTGGAATTTGGTGTGGAGAGGATGGTATCGTCAGGCCAATAGTGACAGCCATATCGTCCGATAGTGGTGAGCTGTTTGAGGTCTGGCGAAGTCAGTCACGGAGGGGAGCACCGCCTGTAGCATTATCTGTGGCAGACTGATGGTGACCGTTCGTCTAGATTTAATAGCCGTGGCTCTGAGAAAGCAGGCATTGATCGGTGGACTTTGGTATGTATCAATTCCAGAGGAGTTCGGACTCTTAGAGGAGTTTGGCCGAAGGGGAAGCTCGGAAGGAGTTCGGCCAAAGGGAAAGCTTGGAGGAAGTTCGGCTCCCACAGGCATCTGGCTGGAAGAGCGCGGAGGAAGTTCGGCTCTCGCAAGAGTCTGATTGAAGCTTGATCGTTGAAGAGTTTGATCGGATGAAGGAGTTCGGCTAAAGCCCGACCGCTGGGAGTTCAAAGGAGCTCGACCACTGAGGAGTTCGATCGGCTGAAGGAGTTCGACTAAGGGTTGGCCGCTGGGAATCCGAAGGAGCTCGATCACTGAGGAGTTCGGTCGGCTGAAGGAGTTCGACTAAGACCCATCCATTGAAGCTCTTCCATGGTTACCGATTGAATTAGGCTGAAAATCGAAATGGACTTCGACAGGAGTAGGGATTATCCCCAATAATAGTCCCCCTCACTCTCGAATTCAAAACTCAAAGAAAGAGAGTGCAGAAAAGGCGACTGTCGAAGTTCTCTTCTAGACTCCATGCTGGTTCAGGTTGAAGCTCGGGGGAGATCTCATCTTCAGCCGAGGTTGAAGTAGATCTCGTCTCTTGCGGTCGAGGTCGGAGGTTGAGCTCCTCGGGGGCGATATTGTCTCCAGTAGCTGAGGCTGACTCGGGGGAGATCTCCTCTCCGGCAGTTGAGATTGACTCGGGAGAGATTTTATCTCCTATAGCTGAGATTAATACGGACGCTCGGAAGAGATCTAATCTCTAACCGAGGTTGATACGGGCGCTCAAAAAAGATCTCATCTCCTACAGCCGCTCGGGGGAGATCTTATCTCCTACAGCCGAGGTTGATACGGACGCTCGAAAGAGATCTGATCTTTAGCTGAGGTTGACTCGGACGCTCAGGAGAGATCTTATCTCTGGCGGAGGTTGACGCGATCGCTCGAAAGAGATCTCATCTCTGGTCGAGGTTGACGCGGTCGCTCGGAAGAGATCTTATCTCTAGCCGAGGTTGATGCGGTCGTCTCGATTGCTCGAAAGAGATCTTATCTCTAGCTGAGGTTGACCCAGATCCTTAGGAGAGAGATCTTATCTCCTGCGGTCGAGGTTGCCTCGGGGGAGATCTTATCTCCTACAGCCGAGGTTGTTGTGGGCGCTCGAAGAAGATCTTATCTTCTACAGCCGAGGTTGGCCCGGAACCTCAGGAGAGATCTTATCTCCTACGGCTGAGGTTATCTCGAGGGAGATCTTATCTCCTGCAGTCGACGTTGATGCGGACGCTCCGAGGAGATCTTATCTCCTGTAGCCGAGGTTGGCCCGGATCCTCGGGGGAGATCTTATCTCCTACGATCGAGGTTATTACGGATGCTCGGAGGAGATCTTATCTCCTACGATCGAGGTCGGCCCGGATCCTCGGGGCAGATCTTATCTTCTACAGCTGAGATTGATATGGACGCTCGAGAGAGATCTGATCTCTAGTCGAGATTGACTCAGACGCTCGAGAGAGATTTTTATCTTTGGTGGAGGTTGACATGATCGCTCGAAAGAGATTTTATCTTTGGCCAAGGTTGATGTGGTCGCTCGGAAGAGATCTTATCTCTAGCTGAGGTTGATGCGGTCATCTCGATTGCCCGAGAGAGATCTTATCTCTAGTCGAGGTTGACCCGGATCCTCAGGGGAGATCTTATCTTCTATAGCCGAGGTTGTCTTGGGGGAGATCTTATCTCTTGCAGCCGAGGTTGTTGCGGGTGCTCGGAGGAGATCTTATCTCCTGCAATCGAGGTTGGTCCAGACCCTCAGGAGAGATCTTATCTCCCACGATCGAGGTTGCCTCAGGGGGGATCTTATCTCCTGTAGCTGATGTTGATGCAGACGTTCGAGGGAGATCTTATCTCCTGCAGCCAAGGTTGGCTCGGACCCTCGGAGGAGATCTTATCTCTTACGGTCGAGGTTACTGCGGATGCTCGGAGGAGACCTTATCTCCTACTGTCGAGGTCGGTTCGGATCCTCGGAGGAGATCTTATCTTCTGCAGTCGAGGTTGGCCCGGACCCTCAGGGGAGATCTTATCTCCTATGGTCGAGGTTGCCTTGAGGGAGATCTTATCTCCTACAGTCGAGGTTGACTCGGACCCTCAAAAAAGATCTTATCTCCTGCAATCGAGATCGGCTCGGACCCTCGGTGTCTGGGTTGACCTCCTCCATCTTATGCTGGTCTTCTCAATTTGGGGTGAGCACCTCTTGACTTTGACGCTGGGAGATAATGGATCGTTGAAGTACCAAGCTCCCGGAGATAGCATCGATGATTTCGGAAGACGGTTGATCTTCTTGTCGTTCCTCCCTCATTGGTGGTTCTAGCTTTCGAGGGGAGGACTTCTTCGCGCCCTTTCGTCGGAGCTTTCTTAATAACGAGCTCAAGAAGATCGGGCCTTGCTTGCATTGGGGAGGTCGTGAGCACGGTCGAACTTCATTTCATCCTCCTGTGAAACCTTCTATGGGAGAACTTCATGCCCCTTTGTCGGGGCTTCCTTGATGACGAGCTTGAGGAAGAGTTTGGTGCTCACGGTCGAACTTCATTCCGTCCTCCTGTGAAACCTTCTACGGGAGAACTTCATGCTCCTTTGTTGGGGCTTCCTTGATGACGAGCTCGAGGAAGAGTTTGGTGGCCTCGCTCACGTCGAACTTCATTCTACTCTCCTATGAAATCTTTGTCGGAGCTTCCTTGATGACGAACTCAAGGGGGAGTTCGGTCTCGCTTGCGCTGGGGAGGTCGTGAGTGCGGTCGAACTTCATTCCGCCTCCTGTGAAACCTTCTAGGGAAGAACTTCTACTATCTGTTTCTCCTTTCTAAGGGCGATTGGTATGCTAGGCCAAATGCTCTTCCTTAAGGTCGGTTCCTGGCATCCTGATGGCGGGTTTGCTGGCAAAGTCACCATCGGAGGCTGTTGCATGGCCTACATCATCTCGATGGGGCCACGAATCTGCTGGTCCAGCAGGTTGAACTGCTTCGCATTTATGGTGGCTTCAGGTGGAACCTAGGTTGCTAGGGTTGAAGCGGAAGTAAATGGACCTGATGCGGAGGCCATCGATCGTTGAGTCGAAGCTCTCTTAGGAGGCATTCTTTTTCAAAAAAGAACTCTAGAGAGGAAGAAGAGAGATCTCCAGAGAGGGAAGAGAGAAATCATTGCCGAGCACTTCTTTAAGAATAAGGGGCCTCAAAAATACCTCAAGAATGAAGGTTCAGGCTCTTCTTCTAGTGCCAAATCTGTTGGTGTAGAATCTGATTATCGTCGGATCCAGCTGGAGTGGAGGAGGACGAGATCGCCATCGGAGATCTGCTAAATAAAGTCCTGTCCGGAGTCGGTGGGGGTGGCTTCGGTAGGATGGGCCATCGATCGTTGAGTCGAAGCTCTCTTGGGAGGCATTCTTTCTCGAAAAAAACTCTAGAGAGGAAGAAGAGAGATCTCTAAAGAGGAAAGAGAGAAATCATCGTCGAGCACTCCTTTAAGAACAAGGGGCCTCAAGAACACCTTAAGAATGAAGGTTCAGGCCCTCCTTCTAGTGCCAAATATGTTGGTGCAGAATCTGATTATCGTTGGATCCAACTAGAGTGGAGGAGGATGAGGTCGCCGTTGAAGATCTGCAAAATAAAATTCCATCTGGAGTCAGTAGGGGTGGCTCCGATAGGATCCTCCGACGATCAAGTCAGCTCTTTTAGCCAACAGAAATGGAGTGCTCTGGAATGAGTTCGATAGAGTTTAGAGAAGGAGAGGAGAGCTTAGAGCTTAGAGGAAACATATCTAGAGGATCCCTTTTATAGACGGAGCTTGATTGATGGTGATGGCCATACCATCTGATGGTGGGCCGTTCGAGGTTGCATGGAATTTGATGCAGAGAGGATGGTATCGTCAGATTGATAGTGACAGCCATACCGTTCGATAGTGGTGGACTGCTCGAGGTCTGACGGAGTCAGTCATGGAGGGGGACACCGCTTGTAGCATCGTCTGTGGTAAATTGATGGTGACCGTTCATCCAGATTTAATAGCCATGGCTCTGAGAAAGCAGGCATTGATCGGTGGACTTTGGTATGTATCAATTTCAGAGGAGTTCGGACTCTTAGAGGAGTTCGATCGAAGGAAAAACTCGGAAGAAGTTTGGCTCTCGTAGGAGTTCGGTTGAAGGAGAAGCTTGGAGGGAGTTCGGCTCCCGCAGGTGTTTGGCTGGAAGAGCATGGAGGAAGTTTGGCTCTCGCGAAAGTTCGACTGAAGCTTGACCGTTGAGGAGTTCGATCGGATGAAGGAGTTCGGCTAAGGTCCGATCGTTGGAAGTTCGAAGGAGCTCGACCGCTGAGGAGTTCGGTCGGTTGAAGGAGTTCGACTAAGGCCCGACTGCTGGAAGTCTGAAGGAGCTTGGTCGCTGAGAAGTTTGGTCGGCTGAAGGAGTTCGACTAAGATCCGTTCGTTGAAGCTCTTCCATGGCTACCGATTGCATTAGGCTGAGCATCGAACTGGACTTCGACAGGAGCGGAGTTTATCCCCAATAATTATTATTTAATTTTATTGAATTCATTGGAAGAAAATTAATTATGATTAAATATTTTAAATATCTAGGGTAGATGAGGTAAGTAGATCTTATGCTTCTTATTTTTATTTAAATTATTATATTTTTCATGTATATGATCTGTTATTGATGAAATTATATTTTTCTTAAAATAAATGATCAGCATATGTGATATAAGAAAGCATGCATTATTATGAAAAGTGATTCCATAAATGTACCTTATAAAAATGGCATATTTATGAAGTATAAATTTTATTATTTTTTCATCTACGTATATGTATATTTTAAAAAAGATATAAATATTTTAAAAGTTCTCAAATAACTATATATGATCCCTAAAATTGAGAAAATTGATATTCGGAGCTAACATCTATACGAACACATGCCTTGCCATAGGATATAAAGTTGGTATATAAAACAAGAATTATCAATTAAGAATACGAGTCCTGTCATGAGTATAAAGTGACCATAGTGTGAATATCTATGAGTAATATTTTGAAATATGATATGAACACGTGATAATAATGGCTTATGAATTATGTTTATGAGATGGTTCCTGATTTATGCATGCATGTTTGTCTTTATGACTCATTTTATTATATTAGTCCATGAAATATTTTATTTTTATAATATTTATTATTTTTTAATGATGCGTTATCATTGAAAAATTTATGCTGATTCAATATGGAAGTGTAGTTTTACTTATTGAGCTGATGTAGCTCATACCTCTTCATTTGTCTTTTTGTTTTATAGAGAAATAATGTTAGAATAATAGATGATTTAAGCTTGGGGTTCCATACTAGCAAGTTTGAAAATTTTATAGCTAAACTTAATTTATTAGATTATTATGGATTTGTAGTTCAACTATTTATAAATCTTAAGATATGGGTTTGGTATTTGATTTTAAATTTAGATGCTCGAAACCAATCTTAATTTATTTACTTAATAAATAATTTTTTTATAAAAAAAGAATGATTAAAATTTAATCTCTTTATTATATTTTATTTGTGATGGATCTTTTTTTTAGTCCAAGATTATGATGAGTGGCTTTGTGTTATCGAGGATGATGTCCCTAAGTAGCATGGCCGTGTTATGTTCTGATTTTAGGGCGTGACAATCTCCTTGAGGTATCCAATTATCTGGAGATGTCAAGGGAGAGATACAATTGTGAATCGAGCATGTTGTTGCTGAACCATGGGCTTAAGGCTGGGAAGCTCGTCCTTGGTTGGGAGGTGATATTGAAGGAATGCTGGAGCAATATTTGTAAAACAAGTCCTTGATCGGATTATTTTTTAATGAAGACTCTTTGACGCTTAAGTCAGTGATTGGAGAATAGAGAGTGAGTTTGAAGATTTTTTATCAGAAAAGCATATCTTGGGGTCCCTGCTCTTTCTTTATTTATAATGGAGGGATTAGAGTTGTGTACCCCCCGAGATGCTAACTTTTTTCTAAATATCACGCACAAGTTATGCTGAGAATAATTATCCTTCCATGTTTCCGACTCGGGACTAGCAGATTACTTCCATTTTTGGCTGCAATTTGATCTAGGCTGTTCCAATTTCCTTATCCAATGTCTCCTTGATCAGAAGTTGATTTTCTTCTCGAAATGGTCTTCTTATAGGATTGGAGTGGCATGCCAAAAATGTCAAGCCCCAAGTCGGGACATCTCCTATGGATTTATTCCTGGCTTCACCTAAGGGTTAGTCGAAGGGGGACCTCGACTTTTACCAAGGTGCAGGTCTGATGAGGCCGAGGCAGGTGTTGGCTAAATAGAAAGCGCTCAGAGATGGATCTGCTACCCATAGGCAACTCCATGGGATCAGCAAAAGCCAATTTGTTCAACCTCCAGTCATGACCAAAGTCATGGAGCTTGGAGCTTGATGAAGACCAAAGTCATAAAGGCTGAGGCCAAGGTAGGTTGCCCACAACAAGTGCCCCCCCACTCTCGAGCCCAAGTTGGCATCGATATTGGGCACTAAGAGTTTGAGTTTGAGGTCGAGGCTGAGGCCGTGCTTGAGCGGTTGGGTGGAGGGCCTGGACATGTGTCGAAGATTTGGCCATTGGATTATACTAATTTATCGATCCAAACTGTTGAAACAAAGAATCCATGTTAATTGGATGATGGCCAACCATAGGGTTCATCAATGGTGGCGAAGTGAACTGATGTGAGATGGGTCCATCCGAGCCCCTATAAACAGCCGATCGCTGTTGCTGAGGGGCTCCACCACTTGTTATTTTTTTTCCTTCTTGAGTTTGGAGTGCAACTCTTGAGTAATTTTTGACGAACCTGCGATGATCACCGTTGGTAGCCATGGTCATCCCCGGCTATAACTAAACTCTAAGCTATGAAATCAAAGTCCAGTCCTTAGCTAGCTCAATCATCAACTTTAGATAGGTTCCTCTTCTTTTCTGCATCACTTAAGTATATTTGAGGATGAGCGCATCAAGCTCATCTTTGACTTCTTGGTCTTCGGCCGAAGAACCAATCGATGTAAATCCTTTCAACATCTACCCCCCCTTGAAAGAATTTGAGATCGAAGAGGTGCCTAATTATGGCCCCTTTCTCATCCCTTTGGTCCTCACCCATGAGGATTTAGAGGTAGTTCACCTTCGATACCAAATCCCTCTAGAATTTGAACTAGAGGTGGCTAGTCCCGAGGACCAGATTGCCCTTCCTTCCTGCAGTTGAGTCGGCTTCTATGAGGAGTCATTTAAGGTTGGCCTAAGGTTGTCCATGTACTTTTTCATCATAGAGCTTGTCAAGGCCTACAATATTCCTCCCTGTAGTATAGCATCGAACTTATGGTGTTCAATAATAGCTTTCATTGCCCATCTCCTTCTCCTCGGTGTTGAACCAACCATCCACCTCTTCAGGGCGTGCTTTTCCTTCAAAGAGCTTCCTAAAAAGATTGGATGGTGGTATGCCTCTCCTTAGCCTAGGCGTCATCTCTTTTAAGGTGGTCCTTCATCAGTTCACAACTGGAAGGAACTTTATTTTTTTTATCTCGACCGAGCAACCATGGGACTTCAAAACTTCATAGAGTTGACCTCAGAAGTTGGCAAATAAAGCTTTAATGCTCTTAGATGCCAAGGAGGAGACTCTAAAGCTCATCTTTAGCTGTGGCGTTCACTCACTCCACTATTTTCTCATTGAGGAGAGGTTGTTCGAGGTCGGATTAAGCCCTGACTCAGGAAGTAAGTTCATTCTTCAAGTTTGCTACACTAATTTTTCTTAAATTAACTCTTCTTATCAATGGTTTTTAGAGATGAAACGTGAGGATGCCGATGCTCTTGGTCATATGGCGAGGAAGAAAAAATCCACAGGAGAGACCTCGGCTCCCAAATGTGGCTATATTAAGACGGTCCTAGCCCAGCCTACCATCGGGGTTTCAACTCTAGCTCGCAGGTCAGCATCATAGCAAGGGTCCTCTGAGGTCAAGGTTGCCACTCTACTCAGGGTGGTTGCTCCGAGGGAGCTGATCCCCCCTTCCTCAATATCATCTTCCCTTCGAGGCTCGTCCGCACTTCAGATTTTCGTGAAAATCTCTCTACGACCTACCAAACTAGTCACGATCAAAAAATCCTCAGCTTATGCTGACCAAGGAGGTCGGGATCAGAGGTGGGGCTTCATAAACAATTATATTGCTTGTGATATACTCCGAGCCGCGATCCTTCTGGTAGATGTTGATACCTTGAATGTTGAGGAACCAGGGTATCGCATCAAAGATTCATATAACTCCCCTTTGTAGGTAAGTCTTGGGCCAAGGTCCTTCCTCCTCACTTCAATTTTCCGTCTTTCCATTCCATTTTATAGTTGTTGCCTAGAGGTAGCAAGCTGGGGGGGGGGGGGGGTGAATTGGGTTCTTTTGAAATTTTAACCAAATTAAAATTCTAAGTCAATAATGTACTTCTAATTAAATCAACTTGAGTGTTTGTGGTGAATATGCAATATGTAGTAGCAGAATTAAAAACAATGAGATAATGTAAATATATAAAATAAATAAGTAAAGCAAGAAAGTAAACCAAGCAGTCACAATACAAACACAAAATTTTTATAGTGGTTCGGTGTAATCCACATCTACGTCCACTCCCTAAGCTATCTTCTTGAGAGTCAATCTACTATAATTCTTAAATTACAGTGTATTTATTTTGACTTGGAATCACAAACAAACCTAGTTGGTTTTGCTAAGCTCACTAACCATAATCCTACATCGATAGTTTTTCAGGTTTACAATCAATCCAATTGATTTTAACTCAGGAGCGTCAATCACAATCTTTACAATATCCAATTACTGGCTTGGACTAGCCTATATCCTAACTTTCTTTTTTCCAAAGAAACTTGTAAAAAAATATGAATACAAGATAATATAAATTCAACATAAAAATTAAAAAAAAATTCTTTTAAAGCTTAAAGGAGAGGAATGATGGTTCTTGAAGCTTTGTCTTCTCTCCTTTGAAGGCTAAGAGGAAGCTTGAAAAATTGAGGATGATCACACTTGAAAGCTCTCTGAATTTGATGCACAAAATCCTCTCTTTTCTCTCTATTTTATTAGATATTCAATGAACCTCATAATTTAAATGATCTCTCCTTTTCTTAATCCATTTAGCTATCTTTTCAATTGAATCTCTAGCCTTATATGGTCTTGGAAATAGCTTGAGAGTAAGTTTGGACTAGTGGAGAGCTTGAAATAGTCGTTGAAGTGGAGAAATGCCTGTTAGAGAAGTACAGAAAACTAGCCATTATAGCATGTCTCGTGCTTAGAGTCGATTCTATTTTTCTTAGGGTCGATACCATCCGCTCTAGGGTTGACTCCATTTTTTTTGGGGTAGGCACCTTTTGAATTTTCAAAAAATTTACTTTCTATCTTCTATTTTTATGAAACAGAGGTTGACCTATGGGTCATCTCTTGGCACAGGGGTCGATCCATGGGTCATTCTCTCTGCATGCCAGACGTGTGCCAAGAGCTAGGATCGATGTTTCTATCCTTGGAGTCGACTCCTGGCCATCCTAAAATTTGAATTCTTCACTTTTTCATCTCATTTTAGGGTAGGGATTGGCTCCTTTTGCTTTGGGATCGACTCCACCAAATTTAAAAACTAAAGTAACTTGAAATCCTTGACTTGATAATTTTTGTGCAGATCTTTTTTTAAATTATTTTTTTAATTTGATTATCTAGAAAGACCTGCATTTGCTTTTAAAATATATGGTTAGATACATAAATATTCAAAGTTTGGCGATCATTAAAATCAATCATGGGAGCAATAATCTCTTTCTTTTTGATAATGGCGAAACTTTGAATTTATGCATAAAAATAAAATTAATGTATTTCAATAATTGGTTAGTATAAGTCATGAAGTAAGAATATACACAAATATAAATACACACTTCATGAAAGGCTCCATATAATTTATATACTCATATCAAGATGATTTTTTAATTCAAATTAATAAGTATTAATGTATTTTCAATCATCAATTGATGAGCTTCTTAAGAGTTAATTCATTGTGCATATACTCAATATTTCTCTCCCTCTTTTTAACAACATCAAAAAGCTTAAGAGAAGGGTCAAGAAAAATCATCAAAATTAATGGTAGAACATATCAAAATGAAAGATGTATTAAATTTAGAAAATCAATTCAAATGAATCATCTTTTTTTTTTTTTAATTTATACTGAGAAAAGGAATGTTTATCAAATTAAAGCATTTCTTCAATCTTAGAATTAGCTTGATTTCAGAAATCAAAAGTGCACCCCTTTTTGATGAATTTGGTTCTATAATTCAGATTTTCAATTAAAAATAGCAATTGCTTTGAACTCATAAAGGGAGTTTAATTTTCCAAACAATTCAAGCAGTGAAGTCAAGTATATCATTTTTTTTTTAAATTTGTTCTTTTCTTTTCTTAATAGAAATCTATCAATTAAATTCAGAAAAGGTATGTATCGTGAATGTATCGAGTAAAACAAAAATTCTATATTATATTCCAAATTTCAAAGATGTTTCAAAAAATTCTGCATAGTGTTTAGACTTTTAATTATGTTTCAAAGATTTGAAGTATGCTTTAAATTTAATGTTTAACTCCAATTGAATTTCAGAAATAATCAAGCAAATCAAGTTTAATGAAAGAACTCAATATCCTTTATAGATCTATAAGTAAGTTTTAAGTTTGAAAGTATGTATCAAAATCAAATTATTTGGAGTGTGAAAGAATATTTCAACTTCAATATATCTCCAATTAATTTTCAAAGCGATTTGGCAATCTAATCAAGTAGCTCAAAAAGGAGTAAGCACATGAGAATCAAGGTTTCATGAGGATTTGAAACAAGAAATTTTGATCAAGTTGAATTTTCTTAACATAAATCAATTTGATCTTTCAAGACAAAATATGATTTGGCAATGATAGAGGGATCATGCGAAACATGATTTAGAACATAAAAAAACTTAATATTGTTGAAGATGGAAAAATCGTTTCTTAGAATAAGATGTTTCAATTCAACTCCAATTGATTGTTGAAAATGATAAAGCAATCTGGTTAAGTAAGTTAGATGTGCATGAAAATTAATGCTTAGATGAAATAATTTAATCAAGTTAGGTAAGCTTGTGTGAAAAACAAGGCTCAAATAAGGAAATTAAGATCAAGTTTGAATAAAACCATAAAAAGCATCTCTCAAGATGAATCAAAATAAACATGATGGGAAGATTTATGAATGGTTTTCCTTTAAGATTAATAATGATTTTCTTTCTCTAATATTTGTTCCTTTTATTTTTCTTAATTATGCTACGTATTTTTACTTTCTAAT
Organism: Cocos nucifera; assembly: GCA_006176705.1. NCBI lineage: Eukaryota > Viridiplantae > Streptophyta > Magnoliopsida > Arecales > Arecaceae > Cocos > Cocos nucifera. Next base: position 88,090 of record QRFJ01002296.1, read on the forward strand.
TTTTCTCCCTCTCTTTATTTCAAAACAAGCATATTTAATTTTAGGTTATCAAATTGAAATATATATATATATATATATATATATATATTTGACTTATAATTTTTTAGAATTTACTCTCCCTTCCTTTTTTTTAAAAAAAATTTGCATACTTAAATTATATAATTTTTGATATCCCCTAAGATTTGTAAGCAAGATTATAAATTCAACCTTTTAAATTTAATTTTTTTTCAAATAAATTTTTAACCAGTCATTTCTTTCTTTTAGTAATTTCTCTTCCTTACTTTTGTAGGCAAAGCCAATTTCAAAGATAAGCTCAATACAAAAATGTAACTTTCAATTGAGTGATCTAGACATCAATCAAACATATATTAATCAAATTTAATCAAGGCATTTCGACTTCATATTCTTAAAAAAAAATATTCCTTTTGTTAACTTCAAAAGATGTTTACATAAGATGTCTATAAGAAAGATAATCACCAAAATAGTCAAAGGTTATGTTTGGCATGCAGCTGTAGCTGTCGCTATGTGGAGCTGTAGCTGTAGCTTGAGCTGTTAGCTCTAGTTTTATTAGCCTAAGTATTTGATAAAAATTAGCTATATCAGGAAGCTATCATGTACAAAATGACAAAAATAGGTATAATCTTATTTTATTTATTTTTAACATCACTTCAAATATTTAGTTTAATTAAATATAGTAGATGTAATAAATATATATTAAAAATTACACCCCATGCACACCTCATGCATAAAATATAAATATATATTATGTTATAATATATATTATAATAATATAATATAATATTATATTACATAATATTATATTATTATAATATTATTAAAATATATTATAATAATAAGAGTATTATATAATATAATATTATGTTATAATATTATTATAATATAATATAATATTATATTATATAATATTATATTTATATTATAAATATATTTATTATGTATTATAATATATATTATATATAATATTTATATTCTAATATATATTTATATTATAATATATTATTATAATATATTCTAATTATATTATCATATATTATTATATTATATTATTATTATCATAAAAATATAATAATAATATAATATAATATAATATAATATTATTATATTATTAATATAATAATATTATATTATATATATTATATTTATAATATAAATATAAATATTATATATTATATATTATAATATATATTATGATATATATTATAAATAATATATGATATTCTAGTATATATTTATATTTATAAATTATAGAATATCATGATAATATAATATAATATAATATTATAAATATAATATATAATATAATAATATTATTATATGTAAAATATTATATTCTAATATATATTTATATTTATAATATATATTATAATATATTATGATAATATAATATAATATTTTATAATATTATATCATATTATTTTAATATGATGATAATATATTATAATATATTATATTTTTGTAGATAGATTTTAAAGAATAGAGTAGAGAGGAGGAAGCTTAAATGTTAAGTGAGTAATGTTAGAAAAAAGTAAAGGATAGATTTGAAAATAAAAAGTACATAGCTAGCTTTTGATTTTGAATCCTTGGATGAGGAAGCTTTCAATAAAAGCTAGCTTATGGATCATAAGCTACCTCCACCAAATACTAAAGTAGCTTAAATAAGCTAAAACTATCCTAAAAGCTATCCAAAAGCTGCATGCCAAACACAGACAAAATGTAAGACACCTATATCTAACAAAATGGTGGATTGCTAGGAGGCTCTAAGGCTATATAAGAAAAGTCTTAGCATCTTAAGGAACAGATCTAGAGGCTCTATGAATTGGATCCAAGCTAAGATGAGGAAGGTGATCTAGTGGCTCCAGATGACTAGCTCTGAAACTCTGAAGCAATCCGTTGGAACTCTCGGATCATGGCAATGATTTTAGAAGCTAATCTCTGGACTCTATATAAACCTCACTGATGACACGAGCAGTGATCCTCTTAACTAGTAAATCCTTGTCTAGTGAAGTGTAGGGTCTATCTGATGTCTCTGGACAATCAGCTAGTACCTTTGCAGTCTCACCAACTTGTGTTGCTTCTGGTACTATTGGCTCCTCTATCTGAATGTCTACTATAGGAACTACCTCAAGTGCCACAACTGGATTATCTACCTAACTTGAGCTCCTCTCTAGATCCAATGAATATCCTATTTTTCAAAATCCATGTGCCACAGTGAGTGCTCGTTGTAAGTGTTAGTGTGCATAAGGGCTTGGGTGGTCTCTTTATTGAGGTCTACCCCATGCTCTTGAAAAACTAGAGTCAATGCCATCCCATAGGTAAAGATGTCCTCAAGCTCCTTACTGTGTCCTCCATAATCCTGATGATCAGTGCAAGTAAGTTCAGGAGAATTTTTCTAATCACATGATACATAATTGAAACATCTTGGCATGATATACAATCAAATCTACTGGTCTTGGGGAAGAAAATCTGGCTAATTATATGGTAAAGGAGGTGCATCTCTATACTCAATCTATTTGGCACTCACCTCCTCTATATCACTGTTGTCCTTTCTATCCAAAATGTACTTGAGTCCTTCATATTTTTTTTCAAAATTTTTTATTAAGCTTCCTTCAGCTCTCATTTTTAAAATTCTCTCTAATTTCTTAGAATCAAACACAATCCAAACTCCCTTTACTTCAGATTCAATGATTCCATGCCCATGTTTCAAATTTATGTAGAATTCTTTAACAAGGTTGGGGTAAGTAAGAACATTCATGGAGCAAAAGAATTCCCAACCTAAATTTTTGATTTTCCTCCCAAAACTAAATCCATTAGTTTCCAAAAACCCCAAATCAATATTTCTTCCTATGGAGACTATGCGGGAGACAACTATCAATCATGAAGGAGTGGCCCGCGATGAGGAAGGAGCTGCTGGTGATGGAGATGGCATTGCTGGTGGATAAGGAGTCTGAGAATGTGGAGGAGGCGCTAAAGAGGTTTCCGATTGCTCACTTCATTGCTTGGAACAATGCTCATGGATAGGAGAAGATGAGGGAGATGGACTAGGGCTCGGAGGTGTCGTGTGAGGTCGTCTTTCCCATCGAGCTATCCTCTTCAAACAAGGCATCGATCACCGAATCACGAAAAATGGAAATGGATTTGAGGTGAGAAGGTTTGGATTTGGCAAAGAAAAGCTTGGAGGAAAGGTTTGGCTTGAAATATAAACGATAGAAAGAAACATGGAAGGGAACGGTTCGGGTTTTAAAACCCTATCCTAAAAAAGGTGTCGACCCCTGTCCTAAAAAAGGTGTCGACACCTTTTGAAAATGGGTCGACACCTTCGAAGAGGTCGACTCTAGTAAAATTGGGGTCGACATTTTTATAGAACTATTCTAAACTACTTTTCAGCCTATGAGTCGACCCCACTAAATTTTGAATCAATCCCTTGATATTGAAATGGTTCAAAGGAGTTTCAAATCAAGGGAATTCAATCAAATTGAGGTTAAATTACCATTCAATCAAATTGAGGGTCAAAAATGATATTCAAATTAAATTTGAGAATCAAAGATTTGATCAATTGAGGTAGGATAATCAATTAATTTTAGAGAATCTAGAAGAAAAAATCTAGATATAAGCTCTATATATTTAGTTTCAATTAGAAAAGTTTTAAATTCTTAGGATAAAACTAAGATGTCATGCAACATCAAGTACTTGAGTTTTATGAATGGATGTTTTGTCTTGAAGTACTTAGATCATGCAAAGTTTTGATGAAATTTTAATAATTTAGCATTTTATGGGAAGAATGTCATCCTTAGGTTTACTTATATGTTTAGCAATTAAAACCATTCATATCAAATTATGCATCTTTTTAATTTCAAGTTTATCAATTGCAAATTTGATATCATGCTGAAATTTTAAGATAAGTTTATTTTAAATTATTTCAAAAATAAGATATATAGAGAATAGCAAATTGACCTTTTAATATCAAAATATTTATCTCTTTACAATATCAAAATCAATCATACTAAAATTATTTCAAGCAAGTAAATAACAGAATCAATCAATCAAACAAGCATTGATTCTATGATGTGAGAAAAATTTAGATTATACTAAATATCATCACCTATCCACTTTTATTTTCAAGACATCCATCAAACGAATTTTTTTATTTTTATTTCATTAGATCCTTAGTATATCTGCAAAATCACTTCATAATTTTTGGTACCCGAGCTTTCTTGGGTCCATAGTAGTTAGTGCTTAAAATTCTTTTTGGAACCCAAATTTATTTAATCAAAGTTTGGTCAATTCTTTTAAAATTATATTCCAAAATTTTATGGCCAATTTGATTATATTTAAAGCACTTGATAGTATGATCTTTAATTGAGGCTCTTGTGATAATATTTTTAGCATTTTGTTATTTTCTTAAAATATTAAAATTGATTTTTATTTTATTAAAAGTAGCTCCGATAATTTTTATCATAGATTGAAGATTTTGAAAATTAATAGTAAACTTTTTAGCAATAGATTTCAAAATTTCAATCTCTCTTCTTAATTTTTTATTCTCTCAAGAGCTTTTTCTTTTCTTCTAACAAATGTTCTTCTTTTAGAGAAAATTTCAAGTTTTCATATCTCCTTTATTTTAATATTTTCTTTAACCAATAATTTTTCATATTTCAACCATTCTTCCTTTTCATTGGCTAAAGTATTATTTTCTTCTATTAAAAGGAGATTTGCCTTTCTGAGCTCTTTATTTTTCTATCTTAATTTTTTAAATTCATGTATTAATTCATTAAAGGTATTATATAATTCATCAAAGATAAAAGTTAAGGAATTTTTAAAAATTACCTCATCTTCTATAGTCATGAGGTACAGATTTGCATTTTTCTCTTCCTTTTCTAAGCTTGGTATGTCACTATCTTCCCAAATTTCTAGTAGTGTATACTTCTTCATCTTTTTGGGGTGCATTTTGTAGCTAGTGATAATTTTTTTTCTTTTTTTCTTCTTTTTCTTCATGTCTTTCTTCATGATAAATTTATTAAATTTTTTTGAAAGAAACACCATGTCCTCATCATCTTCTTCTTCATCTTCCTTCGACTCATCACTTTCTTAAAGATTGGTGGTAGACTTGAAGGCAATAGTCTTCATCTTTCTTGGCTCCTCTTCTTCTTCTTTATAAGTCATATACATCTCATGGGTCATAAATAAATCCATGAGCTCTTTTAGGGATAGCTTGGTGAGATCCTTTGCTTCTTATATTACCGTCACCTTAGCTTTCTATTATTTAAGCAAAGACCTAAGCACCTTGTAAATAAGATCATAGTTAGAATAGATTTTGCCAAGACCATTAAGAGCATTAATAATTTCAATTAATTTGGTGAACATATCAGAAATAGACTCATATTTTTTTATTTTGAATATTTTATATTTGTAAATAAGTAAGTTAATTTTGGATTTCTTGATTTTTTTCTTCGTGAGTTATTTATAATATATCTCAATTTTTTTTAGCCGATGTGCAAGAAGATATTCAATTAAACTCATGCACATCTAAGAAATAATAAAGCATATTAATGGTTTTTGCATTCAACTTAGCCATCTTTTTATCAAATCCGTCCCAATCCTTTTCTAGCTTGGGAAGAGTCATACCATTTATAGCTATTGTGGGTGTGTGAGGTCCTCTAGTTACAATTCTCTACAAATTATAGTCTAAAACTTATATAAAAATTTTTATTTTAATTTTTCAAAAGATATATGTAATTAATGCTATCAAATAGTGATGGTCTAGAAGTAGATTGGCCCTTAACAAATGAAATGCCACTTGGGGTTGCCATTGATCTTTTATTCTTTGACCACTAGATTAACAAATAATATTAGACCACCTGCTCTGATACTACTTGTTGCCTAGAGATAGCAAGCCAAGAAGAAGAGTGGGGGTGAACTGGGTTTTTTTGAAATTTTAACCAAATTAAAATTCTAGGTCAATAAATAATATGCTTCTAATTAAATCTACTTGAGTGTTTGTAGTGAATATGCATGTTAACCCCAAGGATTGATTTTGATGAGTAATAAAATATTTGAGTATATGTTTGGACTAATGAATTTGTTGAGATCATGTTTCAGGATGCATTTTAGAGTATCAAAGAGACATCTCTAAAAATGCATTTAGAAGTTGACAAAAAAAAGTTGGAGGCTTTTGAGGCATAAATCATACTTAAAATAAGGCCTAAAAGAGAGATCTTAAAACCAAAATTGATGAAAAAATCAGTTGGTCAAAGTACAAATTTTCAGCATAAAAAGACCTCTAGTCGACCTCTTATTCAGCTCGAGCTGATACGGCATGCAAAAGTTTTAGTTTGCACAGTCTCGAGTAGAGGATCGAGTCAACTTGAGTTTCTCGAGTTGAGGTTGCAGAAAAATATAGAAAATAGAATTTTTGGAATATAGTTCAGCAAGACCTCGAGCAGAGGAATGAGTTGACTCAGGTTTTGACTCAAGCTTCAGCTCAAGCTCCTCGAGTCGAAGTCTCAGAAAAAATATAGAGAACATGATTTTGGGATGAAGTGTAGAATGGTCTCGAGTTGAGGATTGAGTCGACTTGAGCTTTGACTCGAGCCCAAGTAGAGGGATGAGTCGACTCGAGCTCTAATGGCTAATTTCTGTAGAAATTTTAGAAGTGTGTAGATTGGCTCCAAATGGCTATTTTCAATCTTGTAACAATAAAAAATCCTTCTCCAGCCTACCAAACTTGGGGAATAAGCTACAAAACATCTAAAGAAAATGAGATGACCATTCAATCATTGGAAGGAATCCATAGTGAAGAGAGAAAGTACAAAAAGCCTTAAAAAGAGAGCATTTCATTCTCAACTCCAAGAAACATCAAATCAAGTGATTTCATTCAGTAAGAAGATAAGCTCAATCTCCTAAAAAGCCTCCATCAAGAAGACTCTACAAGCGTCATTGATTCTTTTGCTTATTAAGGAGTTTTATTTTTCATTCTTGTTGTGTAATCTTTATTCCACTTGTAACTTAGCTTCAATAGAATTTTGAAGCTAAGAGGAAGGCCTATCCAAGCCTAAGAATTAGATTGTAAGCCAAGAATTGGCTTAGAATTTGATTATGATTGGTGATCCGGGGTAAAACCAACTAGATTTTGGATAGTGAGCCTTGAAAAACTATTCGGCTATAATCTTAGAGAGATTATAGTAAAATTCTCAAGTGGATCTTGAAAAGTGGACGTAGGTGCAAGAGGCACTGAACCACTATAAATTCATTTGTATTTGTGATTAGTTTTTATCTTGCTTTCATCTCATTATTATTTCTACATTTTAGCATATCTAGTTGCATAAAACTAAAACTCACTTCAATACTTCACTAGTTTTTAAAATAGCACATAACTTATTTAAATTTTAAAAAATCTAATTCACCCCCCCACTCTTGGGTTGTCTTGCTGGGCAACAAGTGGTATCAGAGCTTGGTACTCACTTTATTTGATTTAACAATCAAGAGTTAAGGTCAAATGGCAATCCATATGAGTGTATGCCTTGCCAAAGGGCAATCGACCAACCGTCCAACCTTATTCAATGGAATAAATTATATTTATTGAAAAGCACGCATGCACATCTACATTCAAGTACTTGATTATCTACTTTGAAGAATGATAATTAAAGGTCCATACACTCCCATAATTAAGGTAGAAGGTAATGAAATTTTCAAACCTGAAGAGGATTAGGATAAGCATGATATGAAAATGATAGAATTAAATACTAAGACAATGAATGTATTATATTATGCATTAGACCTTAATAAATTCAATAGAATCTCTACATGTGCATCAGCTAAGAAAATTTGGAATAGGCTTGAGATTACCCATGAGGGTACCCACCAAGTAAAGAAGTCTAAAATAAATATGCTTGTTTATAAATATGAATTATTTAAAATAAAATCAAATGAATCTATTTCTAAAATATTTACTAGATTTATCGATATTATCAATGGTTTGAAAATCTTATACTAATAATGAGCTTGTTCGAAAAATTTTTAGGTCACTTTCAAAGGCTTGAGAAGCGAAAGTCACTGCCATCCAAGAAACCAAAGACCTTAACAAGTTACCATTGGAAGAGCTTCTTGGATTTCTAATGACTTATGAATTAAACATGAGGCAAAATATGAAAGAAGAAATCAAGAAAAAAAGACCATAGCTCTCAAGACAACTACCTCCAAGGATGATGAAAGTAAAGAATTTGATGAAAAGGAGGAAGAAGAAGACTTGGCCTTGATTGCGAGAAAGTTCAAAAGGTTTATGAGAAAAAAGAAGTAAGGATTCAAGAAGAAGAACTTCAAGGATGAGCCAAGCAAGAAAAAGGAGAAAAAGAAAGAGAAGGAGCTATTCATTTGCTTCGAGTTCAAAAAATCGGATCATTTTAGAATAGACTATCCTCTTTTCAAGAAACCATGCAAAAAATTTAAGAAGAAGGAAATGATGACTACTTAGAGCGATAGTGAGTACTCTAGCTCCAAGGAAGAATCACAAGAAGTGGCTAACCTTTGCTTAATGACACATCATGAGGAGGTAAATGCTGAAAACTCTTTAGATTTCATATTTGAGGAGTTATAAGATATTTTTTCTGAACTTATGACTGAATATAGAAAAGTAATCTTGAAAAATAAAGATTTAAAAAAGCTAAATTCTAAACTTTTTCATGAAAAGGAAACAAGTTCTGAAAAATTGAATTTGCAAACTCGTGAAAATCAGAAACTAAATAATGAATTAGCAAAACTCAAACCATTTGTAGAAAGATTTACTTATAGTTTTAAAAAATTAAATATATTATTAAATGAACAAAGATCTATTTTTAACAAGGTAGGATTATGATTCAAATCTCATAAGAAGCAAAAATTTTTAAAAAATCTATTTGTTAAAGCTTTAATAAGTACTACCTCAAACATTTTATGTTATTATTATGGTAAAATTGATCATAAATCTTATGCATGTGAATTTAGAAAATTGAATGAAAAAATGATTAAAATGATTTGAATTCCAAAAGGAACCATGAGTACTAACCTCAAAGGATCCAAGATGACTTGGGTACCTAAAAACTCAACTTGATTTTTTTGTATAGGAATGTCTTACAGCCCGTGATAAGAAATAACTTTGGTATCTCGATAGTGGCTGTTCAAGGCACATGATGGGTGACAAATCTTAATTTATTACTTTTGAGCCTAAAGAACGAGGAGTGGTTGCATTTGGTGACAATGGAAAGGGGCGCATTATTGGCATCGGTAATATTCGTATCACTCCTTCCACTTTCATTCAAAATGTGATGAGTTAAAATATAATTTGCTTAGTATTAGTCAATTCTGTGATAAAGAATTTAAAGTCACATTTGAATCTTTATTATGTATTATTTCTAGTCCCAATGATGATGATATCATGTTTATAGGATATAGACATAATAATGTATACACGGTGGATCTCGATGATCTACACATGAAAAATGATCAATATCTTATGGTAATAGATGCCAAAGTTAATGAGATTAGTTAGTTGTGGCATCGTAGATTAGATCATGTTAGTATGGATTTATTTTTAAAATTAATTAAGAAAGACCTTGTAAGAGGATTGCCAAAACTAACTTTTGAAAAGAATCGAATTTATGATGCTTGTCAATTTAGAAAATAAACTAGGAACTCTTTCAAACCAAAAGATATGATTTCAACTTCTAGACCTCTAGAGTTGCTACACATGGATTTATTTAGACCCACAAGGACTACTAGTTTAGGAGGCAAAAAGTATGGTCTTGTAGTTGTAGATGATTTTTTAAGATTCACTTGGATAATATTTTTAGCACAAAAAAATGAAGCCTTTTATGCATTTTTTAAATTTTATCGAAAGGTTTTAAATGAAAAGAATACATCAATTGTATGCATACATAGTGATCATGATACCAAATTTAGAAATCAATAATTTAAAAATTTTTATAATAAAAAAAATAATCATAATTTTTCTACACCTAGAACTCCAAAGCAAAATGGAGTAGTAGAAAAAAAAAATCACACATTAGGAGAAATGACATGAACTATGTTGTGTGAAAATAATTTACCTAGATATTTTTGGGCTAAGACAATAAATATTGAATGTTACACATTAAATCATGTTTTAATAAGGCCTATTTTAAAGAAAACCCTATATAAACTTTGGAAAGAAAGAAAATCAAATATCAACTATTTTCATATGTTTGGTTGCAAGTGTTTTATACTTAATAATAGAAAAGATAATTTAGAAAAAAATTGATACTAAGTCAAATGAGGGTATCTTCTTGGGATACTGCTCATCAAGTAATGCATATAGAGTCTTCAACAAGAGAACTCTCATTGTTGAGGAATTAATTTATGTTATCTTTGATGAATATAATGATAAATATTCTAGAAAAGAAGATGCTTTAGATGAGGATGTAGAAAATCTTCATGACAAGATGGACAATCTCATACTAAAAAATGGTCCTATTCAAAGTAATGAGGAAGAAGAAGAAAAGAATGAAGAACCCTCTCCTAGCCCAAGAGAAAAATTGCCAAAAGAGTAGAGGTATGCACATGGACATCCTAAAGATCTAATCATTGGTGATCCATCATAAGGGATAAGAATTTGATCCTATCTTAGAAATGTTAATAATTATTTGGCATTTATATCACAAATTGAACCTAAAATAATAGAAGAAGTTGAAAATAACCCATATTAGATAAATGCTATGCAAGAAGAATTAAATCAATTTGAAAGAAATAAGATTTGGACTTTAGTTGATCGACCTAATGACTACCCAATTATTGAAACTAAATGGATGTATAGAAATAAACTAGATGAACATGGCACTATTGTTAGGAACAAGGCTAGATTAGTTGCAAAAGGATATAACCAAGAGGAAGTCATTGATTTTGATGAAACATTTGCCCCTGTAGCTAGATTCGAAGCAATTAGACTATTACTAGCATTTGCATGCTTTATAAACTTTAGATTATATCAAATAGATATAAAATATGAATTTCTTAATGGTCATATAGCTAAAGAGGTGTATGTTGAACAATCATCTGATTTTGAAAATCATCCCTTCCCAAACTATGTGTTTAAATTATATAAGATTTTATATGGATTAAAACAAGCTCCACGTGCATGGTATGAGAGATTAAGTAAATTTTTGTTAGATAATGAATTTACTAGGGAAAATATTGATAAAATCTTGTTCTTAAAAAGAAAACATGATAATCTATTGGTAGTACAAAGCTATGTGGATGATATAATTTTTGGTGTTACTAATAAATCTCTCTATCAAAAATTTGCTAAGCTTATGCAGGATGAGTTCGAGATGAGTATGATGGGAGAGCTAAATTTTTTTCTCAGACTTCAAATTAAGCAAAATGAAGAAGGAATCTCCATTAACCAAATGAAATACATAAGAGAGATACTTAAAAAGTTTGGAATGGAGAACTTGAGACCAATTGGCACATCAATGAATACATCTTGCAAACTTGATAAAGATAAAAATGGCAAGAAAGTAGATATTAAATTATATAGAGGTATGATAGGCTCTCTTCTTCATCTTACTACAAGTAGATCACATATAGTATTTATTGTTTATATATATGCTAGGTATTAATCAGATCCTAGAGAATTATATTTGCTTGCTGTTAAAAGAATCTTTAGATACTTATCTGAAACACTTAACGTAGGATTATGGTATGATAGATTATCTCAATTTGAATTAATTGGATACTCTAATGCTGATTTTGCTGGTTGTAAACTTGATAGAAAAAGAACTAGTGGCACATGTCAATTCATAGGAGTTAATTTAATTTCATGGTTTAGTAAGAAACAAAATTTAATAGCACTATCTACGGTCGAAGTCGAATATGTTATCGTCTAGAGTTGTTGTGCCCAAATTCTTTGGATCAAACAACAACTAGAAGACTTTGGTTTCAAACTTAACAAATTACCAATAAGATGTGATAATATAAGTGCAATTAATTTAACCAAAAATTCAATTCAACATTCAAGATTTAAACATATTGAAATAAGGCATCATTTCATAAGAGATCATGTTCAAAATAATGATGTGACACTTGAATTTATCTATACTGATAAATAATTAGTTGATATATTCATAAAGCCTCTTAATGAAAAAAGATTCAACATCATCAGAAGAGAACCAGGACTTTGCTATCAACAAGAGTAAATCTCATTTGCATAACTCAAAATAAGTCAAATGAATTTTAATTACATAATCAATGACCAATATTAAAAAAAATATCGGGACATTGTTTGAATATCAAATTTCTTCTGAAACTTTAAAAGTTTTAGAATTTATGCTTGATTCGACTTGAGCAAACTAGTTAAAATTCATGAGTCAACTCGAGGGTCGGGGCCACAGGCGATTAAAATTGATCCGTGACTATTTGCAATGCCCTAGTTATGCTCAAAATTGACAAGCAGAGGGCTCCTCATCCCTCCAATCCTTCTCAAATAGTTCCTAGCCATTTTCTAGTCTTCTAGCTCCTAGATCCTTTGATTAGAGGTCGGATTCAAAGCAAGATGGTGTGGGAAAGAAGAATTATGCGAAAGATTTATGCATCTCGAAGTGCAGAGATACGAAAAAAGAAAAGAAAAGCTCGAATGGAACAAGCAACTTCCCAACCCTCCAAGGATCCCATTCAAGAAGAGCTCCAACCAAACCAAGGTATTTCAGGATCACCTCCTCCACCACCTTCTCCTGTAGGTAGAATGGCTACAAGGGCCATAGTAATGGGATGAAGAATTGATTTTGATTTTTTGAGGAATATCATTTTTCTATTGGATCATGGATTGATAGAATGGACTGGAAAAATTTCTGTTCCATGAATATTCCTATGTATCCTAAGTTAGTCATGGAGTTTTATAAAATCCTTAAGAGAGGATGCTCTGAAATTGTGACTATTGTGAAAGGAATTCAATTTGAAGTATCAGAGGAAAGTCTAACAAGAATTTTTGAGGTCACTAGACATGGATTATATCGGATAAGTTGTCTAACAAGAAGGAAGGTCTAAGGGTAATTGTAGGAAGAGATGACATCATAGATATCCTAGCACCCACCTTGTCTTTGGAGATGAGAGTACTACATCATATTATCGATGGAATTTTCATTCTTAAGTTAGGTAGGCATGACTTTGTCTCTAAGAGAGAACTATGTATGATGTATCTTATGGTTCAGGGGACTCGGATAAATTTGCAAGAAATTATGATGCATCAGATTAGAGAGGCAACATCTAGGAATAAAGTATGTTTGCCTTATGGTATGGCTCTGATACGAGTATTCAAGATAGCTGGAGTACTTTTAGAGAATGAAGGCTGCAAGAGATTATCCCATTTTGATGTGTATAACATGAAAGCCTTGACTAGAATGCAATATCATGTAAAAGCTGGGAGATGGATGAAGAATATTTCTGGACAAGAGAGGAGAGGACCAATAGTAGAGGAACGAGGAGAGCCCTCCACTCCTATAGCACCTAGAGTGGCAACTGACCCTAGCACTTCTATGACTCTACGAGCTCCACCTGTAGATAGTTTTCTTCAACCACCACCTACTAACTCTGCATCCATGGAGAGATCGGCAGATATGATTTCTATGAGAGTTATTAGAGAGATACATGACTTATTTGAGAGAGTGGAGAGTGTACAAACAAAGATGAGATTTATCTTTGATCAGAGGCTCACTACTCTATAGTAGAAGGAGCAGACACATGACATGCCCACTGACCACTTTAGCATCATTGAGGAGATTGCTTGGCTCAGGAAGAGAGTTGAGTCAGGAGAGATAGAGTTGATGGTAGCTATTACTGGACTGAGGTAGGCATAGCAGCAGGGCATCATTTTAGTACTTGGAGCTATGGACAGTTTGATTGAAAAAATAGAAAGACTTACTCCAGGTGCGATACCAGCAGCAGTAGATGCAGCCGCCAGGGCAGCTGTGCCACGTCCACTACCTTCTCCACCTATGTCTCATGTTCAGACTCAGGTATCCAACCGTAAGAGTAGACCACCACTCAGAGTCTATACTCATGCAGGGCATACTCCTTCACAGGTGGCTGGACCATCAGCTAGGATCAGGAGTAGGAGAGCTAGGCCATCCACATTCAGAGCTTCATCTTTTCAGACATTAGAGATTCCTTCAGATGATAAGTAGCATCATAGGGAGCTGATGTCTAATCATTTGATGTTCTTAGACTTTTGTATTAGGAATATATGTTTGTGTTTGACTCTATGATTCTTTGACACTTATATATGTAATGACTCAACTTAGTTTTATTTTGAACTTGGTGTTTTATTGTATCTTGGTGTGTTAAGATAGAACACACTCATTTTGTAAATGTAATGAAACTCATGATTATTTATCCTTACATTATTTCAATCTCTTGAGTTGATCTCATGAAATGTTTGTCTTCATCTTATCTTTTTGATTGATGACAAAAAGGGAAAGTAATATGTATATGAGCCTATATTTACTTATCTTGAATATGACTTACTGTGTATATATAATGTGAATATGGCTTACTGTGTATATATAATGTGCATCTTGGCTTAATATGTATATGAGCATATATTCACTTACCTTGTGGTTCATTTACTTTGATTATGTTAAGGTTAAAACTTTCAGCATATATGATGTATATTATGAGTTTGGAGTTAGTGCCATGATACATACTCTATGTATCAAATGTATGCTTTGACTCATGTAAAACATTGATTGTTTAATATTGATGTCTGGCACACATATGGATATATGTCAATAATTTACCATTCAAATAAGTATAAGCAAAAAATTTAACTTTGAATTGATAAGATATATTAAAAATATGGGCATGAATTTAGGGGGAGCTAAATATGAAATTATGAAAAAGATTAAATCTTTAATTTATTAAAAATATTCTTAATGCATTATTGTTATATATTTCTCACTCATACACTTAAAAAAGGAGAGATTATTAACCCCAAGGATTGATTTTGATGAGTAACAAAATATTTGAGTATATATTTGGACTAATGAATTTATTGAGATCATCTTTCAGGATGCATTTTAGAGTATCAAATGAGATATCTCTAAAAATGTATTTGAAAGTTGACAAAAAAAAGTTAGAGGCTTTTGAGGCATAAATCACACTTAAAATAAGACCTAAGAGAGAGATTTTAGAACCAAAATTGAAGAGAAAATCAATTGATCGAAGTAAAATTTTTTTGCATAAAAGGCCTTGAGTTGACCCTTTATTCAATCCCTTATTCAACTTGAGCTAATATGACATGCAAAAGTTTCAGCTGGCACGATCTCGAGCAGAGGACTGAGTCAACTTGAGTTCCTCGAGTCGAGGTCATAGGAAAATATAAAGAATGGGATTTTTGGGACATTGCTCAGCAAGGCCTCGAGTAGAGGGACGAGTTGACTGAAGCTTCAACTCGAGCTTCAGCTTGAGCTTCTTGAGTTAAAGTCTCAGAAAAAATACAAAGAAGATGATTTTCAAGATGAAGTGCAGAATTGTCTCGAGCTGAGGGTTGAGTCGACTCGAGCTTTGACTCAAGCTCGAGTAGAGGGATGAGTCGACTCAAGCTTCGACTCGAGCTCTAACAACTAATTTTTGCAAAAATTTTAGAAGTATGCAGATTGATTCCAAATAGCTATTTTTAGTCTTCTAACGGTCAAAAATCCTTCTCCAGCCTACCAAACATGGGGAATAAGCTATAAAATACCTGGAGGAAGTGAGATGACCATTCAATCATTGGAAGGAATCCATAGTGAAGAGAGAAAGTGTAAAAAGCCTTAAAAAGAGAGCATTCCATTTTCAACTCCAAGAAACATCAATCAAGTGATTTCATTCAGCAAGAAGACAAGCTCAATCTTTTGAAAAGCCTCCATCAAGAAGATTCTACAAGCATCATTGATTCTTTTGCTCATTAAGGAGCTTTGTTTTTCATTCTTGTTGTGTAATCTTTATTCCACTTCTAACTTAGCTTCAATAGGATTTTGAAGCTAAGGAGAAAGCCTAACCAGGCCTAGAAATTGGATTATAAGCTAAGAATTGGTTTACTTGTGGTTGATGATCCAGTGTAAAACTAACTAGATTTTGGATAGTGAGTCTTAGAAAGCTATTCGACTGTAATCTTGGAGAGATTATAGTAAAATTTTCAAGTAGGCCTTGGAGAGTGGACATAGGTGCAAGAGGCACCGAATGACTATAAATTCGTTTGTGTTGGTGATTGGCTTGTGTCTTGCTTTCATCTTATTTTTATTTTTACATTTCAGCATATCTAGTTGCATAAAACTAAAATTCACTTCAACACTTCACTAGTTTTTAAAATAGCATATAACTTGTTTAAATTTTGAAAAACCTAATTCACCCCCCCCCGCCCCCCACCTCTCTCGGGTTGTCTTGCTGGGCAAAAATGCAATATGTAACAACGAAATTAAAAGTGATGAGATAATGTAAATATGTAAAGCACATAAGTAAAGCAAGAAAGTAAACCAAGCAACCATAATACAAATACACAAAATTTTTATAGTGGTTCGGTGCAACCCGCACCTACATCCACTCTTTAAGCTATCTTCTAAGGAGTTTTACTATAATCTCTAGATCATAGTGCATTTGTTTTAACCCAGGTTTACAAACAAACTAAGTTAATTTTGCCGGGCTTATTAACCACAACCCTACACTAATATTTTTTAAGTTCTCTATCAACCCTATTGGTTTTAATCTAGGAGTACTAATCACAATCTTTATAATGTCCAATTACTGGCTTGGACTAGCCTATATCCCAAGTTTCTTTTTTTTAAAGAAACTTGTAAAGAAATATGGATACAAGAGAATGTAAATTCAGCATAAAAATAAAAAAAAAGAAACTCTTTTGAAGCTTAAAGAAGAAACTGAATAATGGCTCTTGAAGCTTTATTTTCTCTCCTTTGAAGGCTGAGAGGAAGCCTACAAGATTAAGGATGATTATACTTGGAAGCTCTCTGAATTTGATGCATAAAGTCCTTTCTTTTCTTTCTATTTCATTAAATATTCAATGAACCTCATAATTTAAATGATCTCTCCTTTTTTTTAATCCACTTAGCTATCTTTTCAATTGAATTTCTAGTCTTATATGGTCTTGAAAGTGGCTTGAGAACAAGTTTGAACTATTGAAGAGCTTGAAATAGCTGTTGGAGTGAAGAAATATCTATTGAAGAAGTACAGAAAACTAGTTGTTATAGCCTGTCTTATGCTTGGGGTCGACACCATCCGCTCTGGGGTCAACTCTATTTTTCTTGGGGTCAACACCTTCTGAGTTTCCAAAAAATCTATTTTTAATTTTTCTATTTTTATACAATAGAGGTCAACCCATGGGTCGTCTCTTGCATGCACGATGCATGCAAACAAGCTGGGGTCGACACCTCTATCCCTGGGGTTGACTCCTGGCCATCTTAAAATTTGAATTCTTCAATTTTTCACCTCATTTTAGGGTAGGGGTTGGCTTCTTTTACTCTGGGGTCGACTCCACTAAATCTAAAAACTGAAGTTACTTCTTTAAAATCCTTGACTTGATGATTTTTATGTAGATCTTTTATTAGATTATTTCTTCAATTTGATCATCTGGAAAGATCTACATCCACTCTTAAAATATATTGTTAGATATATAAATACTCAAAATTTATCAAAATTAATCATGGGGTCAACAACAGCTCATCTATCATGTGGACCATTTTGTGAGGGTCCTAAAAGAAGCTTGGAAGGACTTCGAGGAAGTTGAGGCTCGAGCTTCTAAGGTCAAAACTCTGGACACCAAGGCCTCTAAGAAGGTGGATGAAGCTCTAGCAGTGAAGACCATGGCTAAAGAGGAGGTCCAGTCCTTGAAGGCCAAGGTGAAGGCGATGGAGGCTGAGGTCAGGCAAGATTGAAGCCAAGTAGAGGCTTGACTAACTGAAGGACTCTGGTTAGCATCGAGCCAATGGGAGAAGAGATTGGAATTTGAGAAAGTCACTATGGTGGAGGCTTTCCATACCTTGGAGGAATTCACCACAATAAATTTGGAGTTCACCTTTGAGTTGTACATGTAGGGCCTTGCTGACTATAAATCCAAAATCTGATGTCTCTTCTCGGACCATGGCTTTGGCTTACTAGATGCCAATGAGGAGGATGGCAAGGATGGAGATGAGGTGGAGGGAAACGATGAGGATGTTTCTAGCCCCTAGCCTTTGCCTATAGTTGAGCCATCCGAGCCCGAGGCTCCCACCAAAGAGCAAGGCACTCCCATCGAAGTCTAGGACTTCACCACTTTCTTTTCCTTTCTTTTTGTAATTAAGCTTGGATATATCCAAGCTAATAGGAGAGCTAGATCCTTTGGTACACTTTGGTCTTTTTCGAAGTAATTTTATAAGAGATCGGCTCATCTTTTGTAAATATTTTACTTTAATAGAAACTAAACTTAATTTTTGATGTCGTATTCATTCTTTCCTATCCACAAGTCATCAGGTTCAATCTTCAATAAGTTTTCCAACATCATCCTTGGCACTTGGCGATTCTATTTGAGGTCAAAATGTCGCTATCTAGTTGATGCCATGGTCTCCACTTAACTCATCCAGGGATGAGGAGCATTTGTAGGCCAATGTTGTGGTCTCTGCTCAACTTATCTGAGGATGAGGAGCATCCATTAGCCGATATTATTATAGCCTTTGCTTGACTCATCCGAGGATGAAGAGTGCCCGTTGACTGATGTCGTCGCAGTCTTTACTCAACTCATTCGAGGATGAGGAGTGTCCATTGGCCGATGTTATCGCAATCTTTGCTTGACTTGTTCGAGAACGAGGAGCATCTGTTGGCCAATGTTGTCATAGCCTTTGCTCGACTCATCCAAGGATGAGGAGCACTCATTGGCCGATGTTCTTGCTGGGGGATGTGGGAAGGCAATTTTTGATTCTACAAAAAATAAAATTTTATTGCTATTCAATGAGGATTACATTAAGGATAGTAAATTCATAAGTTTTTCTCATTTCAAGTTCATAGAATCGGTGTCCCATCCAATTGGCAAAGTCGATACGCTCCTGGATGCAGCACTTCATCAACCTGATATGGGCCTTCCTAATTTGATGATAGTTTGCCTTGATCAGCTGGTTGAGACATCTTTATTCTTCATAAAATAAGGTCTCTGACCTAAATGCTTTTCCCTTGACCCTGGTGTTGTAGTACTTAGCCATCCTTTATTGATAATTTATCATTTGGTGCCAAGCTCACTCTCATGTTTCTTCCAATAAATTTAGGTTTGTTGCCCAGGTATGGCCACCCAAGAGAAGGGGGGGAGGGGGGGGTGAATTGGGTTTCTAAAAAAATTTGGCCAAATTATACTCTAAAATAAATATGTGCTTCTAATTAAGAGAAACTTGAATGCTTATAGTGAATGAGCAATGTGTAGTAGTAGAATTAAAAGCAACTAACTAATTCAAATATATAAAGCAAATAAGAAAAGCAAGAAAAGCAAAATCACAAAACAAATACATAAAGATTTTATAGTGGTTCGGTGCAATCCCGCACCTACGTCCACTTCTCAAGCTATCCCCTTGAAAATTTTACTATAATGCGAGATTATAGTGCATTTGTTTTAACCTGAGATCATAAATGAATTCAGTTGATTTGCTGGGCTCACCAACCACAACCCTACACTGATAGTTTTCTTGGGTTCACTATCAACCTAGTTGGTTTTAACCTAGGAGCACCAACCACAATCTTTACACTATCCAATTTTTGGCTTGGACCAATCTATATCCTAAGTTTCTTTTCCCCCAAAGAAACTTAAAAAAAAATAAAAATACAAGTATAAAATTCAGTACCAAAGTAAAAAGAAAAAAACTCTTTTTGAAGTTTGATGGAGAGGCTGAAAGATGGCTCTTGAAGCTTTGTATTCTCTCCTTTGAAAGCTGAGAGGAAGCTTGAATGAATGAGGATGATCACACTTTGAAGATCTCTAAATTTGATGCACAATGTCATCTCTTTTCTCTCTTTTCTTTTAGATATTCAATGAACCTTACTATTTTAATGATTTCTACTTTTAATCCACTTGATCTTTCTTTTCAAATATTTCTCTAGCCTTTTATACTCTTTGTGATAGCTTGAGGATCAGTTCTAGCCATTGAAAGTCTTGAAATAGCCATTGGAGTAGAGAAATGATCGTTTGAAAAAGCTGTAGAAAACTAGCCATTACGATCACTGGGTCGGCTTAGTTTTTGATTGGGTCAGCTCAGTCCTAACTGGGTCAGCTCAGTTTATAGCTGGTTCAGCTCAGTCTCCTAAATCTTGAAAAATTAGCTTTCTGCACTTTCTATCTTTTGCTTCCACTAAGATTAGATCGGCTCAGTCTTAGACTGGGTCGGTCTAGTTTGCATGCCAAGTATGCCGAGCAGCCCATTTCGAAAGGACATGACCTAGGGGTCATCTCTTGGATTGATCTTTTTGTTAAAACTTAATTTTCTTCTAATTTATGCATGCAAAAATTATGGGACTACCTCCAAAAGATAAAAAATCTTCTAAGATTATTCGTGAGGCTTTCGAAATAGATTGTCTTCAACTTTATAAAATTATGATTTTATCTCTTGTCACTTTTTCTTGATCTCCAACTTGATAAAATTATAATTTTAACTTAAAAATCTGAAAAGACCTACATCCATTCTTGAAACATATGGTTAAATACTTAAATACTCAAAGTTTGACAATCATCAAAATCAATCATGGGGTCAATAATCTTTTCCTTTTTGATGATGGCAAAACTTTGAGTATATGCATAAAAATATAATTTAATGTATTTCAATAAATTGGCTAGTATAAGTCATGAAGTGATAATATACATAAATATAAATGCACACTTCATGAAAGCTTTAATTAATATTTTACATAGTTTATATACTCATATCAAAATAATATTTTAATTTAAAATAATAAGTATTAAGATTCCAAGCATAAAATTTATTAAATTTTTAAATATTAATTTTTTAAGCATATACTCAATATACCTCTTCCTCTTTTTGACAACATAAAAAAGCTCATGGAAAAGAACAAAAAAAAATCATTGAAATCAATATCAAAACATTAAATTGAGAGATATATCAAATTCATAAAGTCAAATCAAAGAAATCATCTTTTCTTTTGAATAAATATTTTTTTCTTTTCAAAAATTAGTTTGAATTCAAATATTATAGACTCTTTTTTTTTTTAAATGAATATGATCTTTTAATCAGATTTTTAAATATATACTTTTAAGCTTTAAGAGGAACAGAGCTTTCCAAAAGATTTAACCATAAAATCAAGTATAATATGCACTTTAATATTCAATCTTTCTTTTTCTTAAAAAATTTTAGTTAATTAAGTTTGGAAAAGATATGTATCAAAATTTTGAAAATTGCTGCAATGCAAATAATTCATAAGAATTTTGCAATGTACATAAGAAATTTAGTATCAAATTCAAATTTTCAATGAGTTCCAAATTAGATTTAAAAATTTATTTCTTAGAGTAAGAATATATTTTCAATTTAATTTAACTTCAATCAATTATCAAGAATAATCATGCAAATCAAAATATAAAATCAGCATATTAATAATACCACTTTAAATAATTTTTAATATTGAAGAATAATTTATTTATTTGATAGCACTTTAAATCAAGTAAATCAAATTGAATAAACACATGAAAGCATAAATTGAAAAGATTATAAAGTATTTAATAAAAAATTTAAAATCAATAAGGCTCAAAATAAGATAATTGATAGAGAATTTAAGATCATAAATTCATCAATATTTTTAATCAAATTAAATCCATAAAATTTTTTTACTTTTTATATTAATAGCTGAATTAGTTTACTTTTCAACTTTCTCTCCCTCTGTATTTCAAAATATGCATATTTTAAATTTAGATTATCAAAATTATATATATGTATATATATATATATATATATATATATATATATATATATATATATATCCATTCTTTAGCATTATTTTCCACTTTCTTTTTTCAAAATTTGTATGCTTAACTTTACAATTTTTGTTACTCCCTCCTTTTCTTTTAAGTTAAGCATAATTAATTGATACCACATTAATTTTAATTAATATAATTTTAATTTTTAGATTTAGATTTTTAAATTTGATTGATACCAAGTTAGTAATCATTTTATCTTTCATATTTTCTCCCCCTTACTTTTGCAAACAAAGCTATTTTAAAATTAAATAAACTTTTAAGAGGACAAGCATCAATCGAGTGAATTAGGTATTAAATTATGCATTCAATTCAAATAAATATAGCATTCACTTATGTAGAAATTATTTTTCATTTATTTTTTATTTACTTCAAAAGATGTTGACAATGATAATAATCCATTAAAAATCCTAAAGTATGTCATGAAAATTTATATTTGAGACAAAGCCACTATTCTTTTGTCAAAAAATAAATCAATAGAATACAAGACAATAATGATCACTATGATATCAATTATTGAAGTTTTTGATTGAAAAAGATAAATCAATTAAATTCAGATCAAATTATTTTGATAAGTTAATTTAAATTGATATTAATAAATTATGCAAAATAAATCATAGAGAGGTATTCTATTTAAACTTAGATCTTTTTTTTCTTAAGAAATATCATTTAATCAAGTTTAAAAAAGATATGAAATTCTTGATTTTATCTCAAATGATATCATATAAGCTATGTAAAACTAGATTTGAGATAAAATATTTTTTTCTTTTGCCAAAAAAAAAAGTTCAAGACAAGAATGATATCATTGATGTCAAGTATGAAAAATTTTTTCAAGTTGGGGGACAAAATTAATTGAGGTTAAAATAAGAGGGATCTAGATATTGGCTCTATGTTTTGATCTAATTATAGGATTTCAAATCCTTAAGGGTAAACTTAAAATGCAATGCAACTTAATACATCAAGCATTTCAAATTTTATAATTGATGTCTTGTCTTTAAGTATTTGTTTTATGCTAATTTTTATTAAAATTTTAATAATTTAGCATTTTATGAGGGAAATGTCTAAATTTGTTTCTTTTGCAATCAAGAACATTCATAGTTAATTAAACTTATATTGATTTAAGTTTCTCAAATGAATAATTGATAAGGAGAAGCTATTAAGTCATGCTGATTTTCAAGATAATTTTAATTCATAGCATGATACAGAGGAGAGCATATTAATCTTTAAAATTAAAGTATTCAAATCATCAAACTCAATCAATCATACTAATCTTACTAATATATGAAAAAAATTTCAAGCAAGTAAATATAATATAAAATCATATTAAAGTCAATAGATTTAATCAAAATAACTTTAACAATCATTGATGGTATGATGTGAGAAAAAATTTAGATTATACCATGCATCAATACTCATCCCTTTTCATTTCCAAGGCATCCATAAAAATTTTTTTCTTTCATTTCATTTGGATTCTTGATGCACCTGCAAAGTCACTTAATGATTTTTGGTACCTAAGTCATCTTAGGTCCATAGAAGTTAGTATTCAAGGTTTCCTTTGAAATTCAAATTTGTTTAATCAAAGTTTGGCCAATTCTTTTAAAATTATATTCTAAAATTTTATAGCCAATTTGATTTCATTTAAAGCACTTAATAGAATGGTCTTTAGTTGAATCTCTTATGAAAATATTTTTACCATTATGCTATTTTCTTGAAATATTAAAATTGATTTCTATTTTATTGAAAATAGCTTCATTAGTTTTTACCATAGATTGAAGATTTTAAAAGCTAATTATAAACTTTTCTGCAATAGATTTCAAAATCTCAACTTTTCTTCTTAATTTTTTATTTTCTCCCAAGATTTTTTTCTTTTCAATTGAAAGATTTTCATTTTCTTTTAAGAAGGATTTTAAAGTATTATTTTCTTTTTAAGCTTAATATTTTTTTTTAACTAAAGAATTTTTAGATTTAACTATATTATCCTTTTGCTTAGTTAGGATTTTAATTTGTTCCAAGAAATCTTTTTTTCTTTGGCCATGTTTTCTGTATTTTTCAATAGATCTTCTTTTTCACTTGAAACTTTATTTTTCTTTTCAGTCAAAGATAAGTTAGATTTTTTAAACTTTTTATTTTATAGCCTTACTTTTTTATGTTCATCCATTAAGTCATTAAAAGCTTTATATAATTTATTAAAAAAAAATTTAAAGGAGTGTTCATGATATACCTCATCATTTTGAGTCATGAGATAACAACTTGCTGTACCTTCCTTCTCTTTCTCATTCTTTTCTTCTTTGCATTGCTCCCCCTTAATCAATGCTTTCTTTTTCTTTTCATCCTCATGAGTCATGAGGCATATGTTAGGATGAGCTTGATTATCCTCTTGGAAGCTTGGTTCTTCTTTTCGATTGACTCTCTCAAAAGTCATTTTTAATTTTTTCTAAACTTATTTTGCTGAAATATAAGAAGAAATTAGATTGAACTTATTTATATCTCATAAATAATAAAGTATATTTAAGGCCTTAGTATTTAATTATATTATTTCTTTATCATGCTCTTTTAATACTTTAGGGGTGTGTGAGCCATCAACTATAATCCTCCATAGACTATAGTCATGTATTTGTATAAAAATTTTCATCCTAATTTTCCAATAGGTATAATTTGAGCCATTAAAAAATGAAGGTCTATCTATAAAATGGCCTTCATTAAAAAAATATTCAATTTTAGATTGCCAAGATCTTTAGCTCTTAATGGTTAGGTTAACAACTAATAACAGAGCACTTGCTTTGATACCACTTGTTGCCCAGATACGACCACCCAAGAGAGAGGATGAATTAGGTTTCTAAAAAATTTTAGCCAAATTATACTCTAAAATAAATATGTGTTTCTAATTAAGAGAAACTTGAATGCTTATGGTGAATGAGCAATGTGTTGCAGCGAAATTAAAAGCAACTAACTAATGCAAATATGTAAAGCAAATAATGAAAGAAAGTAAAGTAAAATCATAAAACAAATATACAAAAATTTTATAGTGGTTCGGTGCAATCCCGCACCTACGTCCACTCCCCAAGCTATCTCCTTGAAAATTTTACTATAATCCAAGATTATAGTGCATTTATTTTGATCCGGGATCACAAATAAATTTAGTTGATTTTGCCGGGCTCACCAACCATAATTCTATACTGATAATTTTTTTAAATTCACTATCAATCCGATTGGTTTTAACCTAGGAGCATCAACCATAATCTTTATACTATCCAATTTTTGGCTTGGACCAACCTACACCCCAAGTTTTTTTTTCCTCAAAGAAACTTATAAAGAAACTAAAATATAAGTATAAAATTTAGTACAAAAATAAAAAAAGAAGAACTCTTTTTAAAGTTTGATGGAGAGGTTGAAAGATGACTCTTGAACCTTTGTATTCTCTCTTTTGAAGGTTGAGAGAAAGCTTGAATGAATGAGGATGATCATACTTTAAAGCTCTCTGAATTTGATGCACAAGATCCTCTCTTTTCTTTCTTTTTCTTTAGATATTCAATGAACCTTACTATTTTAATGATTTTTACTTTCAATTCACTTGATCTTCTTTTTCAAAAATTTCTCTAGCTTTTTATACTCTTTATGATAGCTTGAGGATCAGTTCTAGCCATTGGAAGCCTTGAATAGCTATTGGAGTGGAGAAATGATTGTTTAAAAAAGCTACAGAAAACTAATCATTACGATCGCTAGGTTGGCTCAGTTTTTGATTGAATCGGCTCAGTCCTAACTGGATCGGCTCAGTTTATAACTAGGTCAGCTCAGTCTCCTGGGTCTTGAAAAACTAATTTTTTGCATTTTCTATCTTTTGCTTCCACTGAGACTAGGTCGGCTCAGTCTCAGACTGGGTCGGTCTAGTTTGTGTGCCAAGCATGCCGAGCAGTCCATTTCAAAAGTGGATGACCTAGGGGTCGTCTCTTGGATTGATCTTTTTGCTAAAACTTGATTTTCTTCTAATTTATGTATCCAAAAATTATGGGATTACCTCTAAAAGATTAGAAATCTTCTAAGCTTATTCTTGAGGCTTCCAAAATAGATTTTCTTCAACTTTATAAAATTATAATTTTGCCTCTTATCATTTTTTCTTGATCTCCAACTTGATAAAATTATAATTTTAACTTGAAAATCTAAAAAAATCTACATCCATTCTTGAAACACATGGTTAAATACTTAAACACTCAAAGTTTGACAATCATCAAAATCAATCATGGGATCAACAAGCTTCATCCTTAGATTGTCTGGGTTATCTTCTTTGCTAAATTTTGCTACCTGCAATGAGGGTATGCAGACCTCAAGTGATATCACAACCTCCATTCCAAAGTCTAAGTTAAATGGAGTTTCTCTTGTTGGGACTTGCTGCATCGTTCGGTTAGTCCAGAGCATATTAAAGAGTTCTTCGATCCATCGTCCCTTGGTTTGGTCCAATCTAGTTTTTAACCTTTGTAATAGAGTCCTATTGGTGACTTTGGTCTCCCCATTACTTTGGGGATGTGAAACCAAGGTTAGGCGATACACAATCATGAGCTTCATATAGAATTTCTTAAATTTAAGATCATCAAACTAGCGCCCATTATCTATAACAATGGCTCGAGGTAGGCCATACCTATAGATGATAGATTTCTATATGAAGTCATAGATATTAGCCTACGTGATGCAAGCCAATGCCTCTGTCTCTATCCATTTCGGAAAGTAGTCAATTGCAACAAGTAAGAACTTTTTTTGTGCCACCATAATCGAAAAAGATCCAAGAATATCCATGCCCCATTGAGCAAAGGGCTAGGGGGTCATTATTGGCGCTAGGAGGGTTGAAGGCTAATGCTGAATATTTAAGTTCCGCTGGTACTGGTCATACCTTTGTACGAGCTCGACAGCATCTTATCGCATGGTCGGTCAATAATACCCTTGTTCCAGCACCTTAGGGGCTAAGGCTCTGCCCTCTAAATGGTTGCCGCAAATATCCTCATAAACCTCTCGCCGAGCATAGTTGGCTTCCGAGGGGGTGAGCCATTGAAGAAGTGGTAAAGGGAAGGACCTTCTGTATAATTTTTTTCCATACATTATGTGTTGGGGTGCTTTGAACCTCAGTTTTTTGGCCTCATCTCGATCATGAGGCAAAATCCCATACTCTAAAAATTGGATGAATGGGTCCATCTAGCTCAGCTCAGGATTAGTCTGCATGACCTAAGCTTGCTCGATGCTCAGACTATCAAGTGTTTCCATACACAAACTTCTTTTGAGGTTGGATGACCCAAGGGTGTCTAATCATGATAAAAGGTTGACTCTAGCATTTTCTGCTCTAAAAATTTATTAAATATTGAAGGTGGTGAAGTTGGACATGAAACTCTTTACCTTCTCCATGTACTTGGTCATGCTGTGTTCTCGTGCTTCATATTCGCCTTGCACTTGACCCATAGTGAGCTGTGAGTTACTATAAACCTTCAAATTTTGGACCCCTAACTCTTTAGCAATTTTAAGTTCGGCTATCAGTGCCTCATATTCAGCTTCATTATTAGAGGCTTCAAATGTGAAGTGCAATATGTATTCGGAGACCACTCCTTTCAGGTTGATAAGATTAAGCCCAACCTCAAAGCCTGCCACATTGGAGGAGCCATCAATGTGAAGGGTCCAACACTCTTTAGATTTGAGCTCTTCTTTGAAAATTGTATATTCTAGGATGAAGTCTCCGAGTTCAATAACCCACTTGGCTAATCGATTAGAAGTATCGGGTTGATGGAGTATCGACTTAATGGGTTAGTTGGTGAAGACTGCGACGACATATGCTTGGAAATTGATTGCTTATCGTTACAACATCAAATAAAATTAGACCCAATTTTAATATTTAGGATAGTGGTGAGTCGTGTATTGATTTTTTCAAAAATTAAAGGCTAACTTATGTTCAATAGAATTTTAAATTTAATTTTAAAATAAAAATTTAAATAAGTAGATTAAAAGAAGATAATTATGAGTTTAGCAAATTAAAATAAAAATAAAAAAAGTAATTACTTAATTAATTAAGATTTTTTTGAATTAATGAAAAGTATTTTAAAATTTTGAATCTATCTTCAGCATGGTTGTAGTAATTCTTTTTGATGTAAAAATTTATTATTTTTAAGAATTTAGTTATGATTATAATTTATTTTCTTAGAGTATGAATTATATCTCTTGATAATGATCCATCTTTATGAAATCATAAATTATTCAATACTTTAATTCTTAAAAATTAATGATCTTTAATGATTATTCTCTAAAATAAATTATTGAATTAAGTATGAACTATATCTACCAATCATAATCCATCCTAATGAATATAATTTATTTATATTTTTAATTAATAATAAATATGTCAAATAATCAAGATCTCATGCATAAAAGATAAATTTCATTAAAAATTGAGCAAGCGAACATGTTTGCATAAAAAGTAATTATAAAAGATAAAGAAAAGAAATTATAATTCATGTCAGAAGATTTCATCTATTCTTCCAAAATTCAGCTCCTTAGCCATGTATGGTTGACGATCTGCTCGCTTCTGGCATCTTCAAAGCTCCGCTGATTGAAGGTTGGAGGAAGGAGGAGGAGAAGAGAGAAAAAGAGAGGAAGAGGCTTTGGTTTCTTTGTTTTTTTGGTGTAGAGGGTCTGTGGCTCTTTGGCATGAAGAGGGCCATAAATAGAGGAAGAAACATAGTGTTTTGAGTCCCTACTGGAGTCCAATTTCAAGTTTATATCGAATTCTCTTTGGTGCTTGAATCCTGGCAATTTGATTTACTTCAAAAATCACCTAAATCCATCGCATAGCATCAGTTCATCACTTGGATTGAATAAGGGCTGTTAGATTGTCTGATTAGGGGCTTGTCCGCCATTAGATCGCACGTAGAGGCCTGGAGAACTCCTGGACCATGTTAGAAACTCACCCAATTGTCGGATCCTCATCAACTCAGTTCTCAACTGCTTGTCAATGCTTGATGGGGCCTAGAAAGAATTTAAATCAAAATCATGGATGTCGATCGGAAGAGCTGACAGCCATCCGTCAGTGCTTGATTAAACCTATAGACCCACTGGACTGGGAGCACCGAAAACCACATCGAATTGCTGCGAGTTGCATCAGCTAAAATAATGGAATTACCCCCATAAGCCATGATAAAAATGCCATAGACACTTACTCAGCACATGGTCCACCGTGGATCGCATGCTTTCCTGATGTCAGGATGACATTAGGCCTGGAGGGAGCTGGGCCAGGCCTACAATGTGTGCGGGCTGGGTGATGGTAGGCTGGCTTGTGGGCTGCTATTGGGTTGTAGTTGGTGGTCTGGCACTGGGCCGATTTTGCTGGACTGGCCGGCCATCGGTCTAATATTTTATATTTTTTTCTTTTTTTCATTTAAAATTTTAGGCTTCATTAAAATTTTAATTTAGCTTTGATTTGCATGAAATTTGATTCGTTTGAATCAGAAGATTAAGCTCTTCACATTAGTGAACTTCTTTTCTAAAAAATACTAATTAAAATATTAATTTTTTAAATAAATATTAATTAATATATGATTTAATACTATTATTTAGTAATTTATGATAATTATCACACTTTCTAACTTGAGTTTTACTCATCCTCAAGTAAAAGAGAAAAAAATTAGAGATATGTATTGACTTGATAAGATGTGAAATTTTCTTTAGGTAACCTTAAAGTTAGTTGATACCTGATTAGAGATTTAAGAGATACATCATTGGATTATTAATTCCATCCTAAATCATGGTTAAGTAAAGAACATAAAATTTTAAAGCTTTTCTTTGATCAATTTTTTACCTTTATTCTTTAAATCTTCTATCTTTAGTATGGACTAGAATTTTTTTTAATAATTTATTTATACAGCTAGTATAATATTTTAATCTCTTAAGCTTTTTATCTGACCCTTGTAGCGAGCTTTGGACCAATGACTCCTAAACCAATTAGCTTTAGGGCATTAGGTATAGAACATTCCTTGAGCTTACTGGCTCGAGTCAAATAGGCTATAGCTTAAAACTAACTGTATAACAAGCTTTTTTATATTATCTACTTTTTGATATGAATAACATTACTTACTTAGGCAATGGGATCTGATTATTTGGAGGAAAATCAATATTTAGAACTTGCTGTTTATTTTTTTAAATTTTTTTTCATAACTTTTTTCACTCATACCCATATAAAATAGATTCTTTATTGAATATAGATTGGAAGAAGATTTTATAATCACTCAAAAATTTGTCTATTTTAAACTTGACCATTTATTAGATTTTCTTAATAATTTGATCCTTATTATTTTAAAAATTCTCTAAACCATAATCAATCATTGATTAAAATGCCCGAAAAACTTTAAATCGGTACAAAATCAGGTACATAAGACTAATTATTATCATATTCGGAGACTTAAAAATTTTATTTATCCTTCCCCCAACTTAATTTTCATTATTCTTAATGGAGGAAAGAAAATTAGAATATGATAGATGTTAAGAAAATAACAAGAAAAGAGTTCACTTGACTTAATATATTCTTGGTCTCAGCCTAGGCTTTAATTATTGTTCATTCAATATGGGTTTGTAGTTCTTCCCCCAACTTAATCTTGAAAGAAAAGTTATTGCCCAGCTATGCAACCCAAGAGGAGGGGTGAATTACATTTTTAAAATTTTAATGCTAATTTAAGATTGTCAAGATTGAATGATGATATATAAGTAGTGTATGTAAAGCAATTTAGGTTAGATAAAAATATGAAAGATTTGAGAGAGAATTTAACAAACTAAGGAAAGAAAGATAGCAAGCACACCATAAATAATAAAGATTTATAGTGATTCGATGCTTTTCTTGCACCTACATCCACTCCCCAAGCTCCTACTTGGGAATTCAAAAACCACCAAACGTATTCAAATAGAATACAAAGTCAATACCTCCGACCCTAGCTATCCCAAGCTAACATACTTATTTTATGAGTACAAGCCAATCCTACACACTTTGATTTAAAGCTTGGATCAATCTTTTCTATGTTTTGGAGCTCCCAAAACTTGAAACAAAATAATAAAGCAGAGTATAAAAGTTAATGATAATCAAATACAAATTTAGCTCCTTTAATGAGCAAATAAAACATTAACAACACTTTTCACAATAATGAAGGAAGCTTTTTTGATTTTTCAAAAGGTTGTTGGAGACTTGAATAAGCTCTTGAGCAGTTGGTGAACTTGAAACGAAAGCTTCTTTACTTGAAGATGACTTTTTGCTTAGGGCTGAATTGAATTTATAAAATCTCTTATGTTTTTTTCTTTTATAGCCTTTTAAATCTTCAATGGATGGAGGAGAGAATCCTGGGCAAGATTTATAGCCATTGGAGATCTTAAAGAAAGTATTAAAAGCTGCCAACACTAAATAAAACTAGTCGTTGCAGAAAATTTTTGTCACAAGGATTGACTCATGGGTTGACCTCTGGCACATGGG
This sequence comes from Cocos nucifera, assembly GCA_006176705.1. Taxonomy (NCBI): domain Eukaryota; kingdom Viridiplantae; phylum Streptophyta; class Magnoliopsida; order Arecales; family Arecaceae; genus Cocos; species Cocos nucifera. The sequence goes on from QRFJ01002296.1 coordinate 119,574, forward strand.
TCGATCTCGAGGTCGACCTTTGAGATAGAATTCAGAAAATCGATTGTTATATATTTTTAGCCTTCAAAATAGAAGAGGTCGATCTTGGGGTCGAGGTCGATCCTTGCCATAGAAACAACGTGCCAAATAGCCTATTTTAGCAGGGGTAGACCTAGGGTCGATCCTTTTGCTTCAAACTTGATTTTCTCTCAAAATATGCATCCAAAAATCTTGGGACTACCTCTAAAGGATAAAAAATCTTCTATACTTGCTCTTGAGGCTCTCAGATCAAAATTTGATAAAATTATGATTTTGCCCCTGAAATACAAAAAGTCTCTTTCCAAATCAAATTCATTAGTAATCCCCTCAAATGCTTTGTAATCATCAAAATTAATTCTTGAAGCAACAATCTCTCTCTTTTTGATAATGATAAAATATTTGAGAATAAGCAAAAATAAAGTATATAAAAGCCTACATCACTTACTAGAATATCATATTCGATTATTTGATAAATATTACATAAATAGCAGTTTGAAGATTACTTATGCTTAGACATTCAAATTATTTACAAAAGAGTTTGACTTACTTATTCTTTTTGTCAATTTTACTTCAATTTTGCTTATAGCTCAATTTTATTTACTCTACTATCCCTTTTTGACATCATCAAGTAAGATCTTAAGAAATTTTAAAATTCAAAAAGAAAAAGCCTCCCCCTTAATTTATTCTATATGTTTTTCTATTAGAACAAGAGTTTATAACATAACTTTCAATTAGCTTATATACAACACATTATTTATAATATATCATAATAGAATTTTAGCTAATTCACAGGGGTTACATTTCATATCATTCAAATGACATCATCATATTTATATACACATATTTACATCCAAATGATATCATTCCACACATAATAAATCATAACATTGAGTCATCAAAACATATAAGTACTAAAGGTGTCAAAAGCATTCATGAGAGTTAGGCCATCAAAACATACAAAATTCATGGATACAACTATCCATGATCACCAATAGTACCAATGCCATAAGTTAGATAAAAAAATATATATATAACCAACCATGACTTGATCAATAACTCATAGAAACAACTAAGAGATACTAGATCATAACTTAATACAAAGATGACTAAACTAGATCTAGTAGAGATTATGGCTAGAAGCATTTGAATCAGATGAGGAATCAGAAATGTGATAGAGTGTGTCAAATGATAGATGTATCAAATTTAAAAAATTAAATAAAAAATTTAAAAAATTGAATCAAATTAAATGAATCAGCTTTCTTTTAAAAACTTATCATTTGAAATTTCTTTCTTTATAAAAGAATAGCTTAAACTCAAATATCAAAAGCTCTCCTTCTTTTTGAATGAATATGATTCTTTGAATAGATTTTCAAGTATGTACTTTTAAGCTTTAAGAGGATTAAAGCTTTTTAAAGATTTGAATAGTAGAATCAAGCATAACATTTAATTCATTATTCATTCTTTTCTTTTCTTAAATAAATTTTAGTTAATTAAGCTCGTAAAAGATATATTGTAGAAATGTATCAAGAAAAATAAAGATAGTATCAGAGCAAAAATAATTTGACAAAGATTTCTAAAGGCACATTAAAATTTTTTTATTATATTTATATTTTTAAATGAGTTTTAAAATTAGAAGTATGTATCAAAATTAATTTGTTTGAAGTGAAAATATATTTCAAATTAGCTTTAACTTCAATTAGTTATAAAAAATGATTTGGCAATCAAATCAATTGAATTTAAACTAAATAATCACATGATGGCTTAAGTTAAAAGGATCATAAAATAATCAAAGTTCATTGTTCTTAACTCAAATTAATTAGAATATTCAGTCAAGGCTAACTAGATAATATTTAACAAACAAACATCTTCTTCCTTATTTTTAAGAGTAAATACCAAAAAATTCATCACATAATATTTTCTACTCCTCTTTTTCATAATTATTATTGAATAAATTTATCTTTTAAAAATACATCTCCCCCTTTTTGAATAAAATAAATGTATTAAATAAAATTAATTTGAATTTCAAAGATTCAAGAGAGATGGAATATTTCAAAGATTAAAGATTCTAAATAGATTATTCAAAGCAAATTATAAGATATATTCAATTTTTTAGAAATCATCTCTTTTATTATTATTATTATTATATATATATTTTAAAATTAATAAAATATAAGAAAAATATTAAGTTGTCTGATATTAATTGATTAAAAACTAAAGTCCTCTTTGAATATTTGATTGTAATAACTTCTTTGAAATATTTTGCTTGACATCAATATCAAAAGACTTAAAAAGAGTATTTTTCTTAAATTTATTTTTCAAAATCTGAACAAGGCATCAATAATCCTCTTTTAAGATAAAAAATGATTTTTTGATACTAATTAATTTTTAAAAAGAATAATAATATGATCAAAATGTATAAAATATAAATAATTACTTAAAATAAATCAAATTATCAAAATCATTAGAATGCTTAAATAAATCCAGGAGATAAGTACAGTATAGTTATTTATCCATATTTTTTTATTAAATTCAAAAATAATTTTTCTTCTTATAGTCAAGAAAAAGATAAGAAGGATGGATAATTTTAAACTTAAAGCAATAAAATTAAGTCTCAAGGATTGATCCAAAAATATTAGTAGAGAATAAGTTGGGATTAAAAGAAGAATATTTAAGCAAAAGAATCTAGAATTTTCAATTCTCTCCTAATTTCATAAAATTTATCTTCACTTAGGCCTTAGTAAAAATATCAGCAAATTATTTTTCAGTACAAACATAATAAAAAATTATGTCATTATTTTGAACATGCTCTCTTATGAAATGATGTCTTATTTCAATATATTTTGACCTAGAGTGTTGGATTGAATTCTTAAATAGATTTATGGCACTAGTATTATCACATCCTATGAGAGTTTTATTTAGTTTGATGCCAAAATCCTCAAGTTATTGCTTAATCTATAGGATTTATGCACAACAACTTCGGACTATAATGTATTTGACCTCGACCATAGACAATGCTACCGAATTTTACTTCTTGCTAAACTAAGAGATTACGTTAACTCCTAAAAATTGGCAAGTTTTACTAGTGCTTTTTCTGTCTAATCTATATTCAGTAAAGTCTACATTTGAATATCCAATTAAATTGATTGATAAATTCTTAGAGTACCATAAACCTATGGATTGAATTTCTTTTAGGTATTTAAATATTTTTTTATAGCATTTAAATGTGATTCTTTTGAATTAGATTAAAATTGTGCACATAAATAAATACTAAATATGATATCTGATCTACTAGCAGTTAAATACAATAACAAACCTATCATACCTTTATAAATCTTTGAATCAACACTTTTACCTCCTTCATTCTTGTCAAGCTTACATGATGGACTCATGGGGGTACCAATGGCTTTGGAGCTCTCCATCCTAAATCTTTTAAATAGCTCTCTTATGTACTTGCTTTAGGTGATGGAGATCCTTTCTTTGTTTGTTTAATTTAAAATATGAGGAAGAACATTAGTTCACCCATCATGCTCATCTCGAACTTCCCCTGCATGAACTTAGCAAAATCTTGACATAAAATTTCATTAGTAGATCTAAATATAATGTCAGCAACATATATTTGTATTGCTAAAATATCATCATGATTTCTTTTAATGAAAAGGGTTGTATCTATATTTTCTCTTGAAAATCCATTATTAAGCAAGAATTTACTTAATCTTTCATACCAAGCCCTAGGTGCTTATTTTAAATCATATAATGCTTTATTTAATTTGAAAACATGATTTGAAAAAGTATGATTTTCAAAGTTGGAAGGTTATTCTACATAAACTTCTTCGACAATATATTCATTTAAGAAAGCACTTTTAACATCCATTTAAAATAACTTGAAATCCATAAAGCATGCATAAGCGAGTAAAAGTCTAATTATTTTTAGTCTAGCAACAGGTGTAAAGGTCTCATCAAAATCAATTTTCTCTTCTTGATTATAACCCTTTACAACTAATCTTGCTTTATTCCTAATTACATTTCCATTTTCATCCAATTTATTCTTATATACCCATTTTGCACCAATTATTGGATAATTTTTAGTCTTGATACTAAGGTCCATACATTATTTCTTTCGAATTGATTAAGTTTCTCTTGCATTGCATATATCCAATTATAATCTTTTTTGGCTTCATCTATGATTTTAGATTCAAAATGAGAAACCAAAGTAAAATGATTATATACATCTCTAAGTGAAGTGCGAGTTCTTACCCCATGTGTAGGATCACCAATAATTAATTCTTTGGGGTAATTGTGAACATACCTCCATTCTTTTGAAAGATCATTTGTACCTTGAGGTTATTCTCATTATCCTTTACCTTTATTTTCTTGCTTGTCTTTATGATCCTCTTCATTTTGAATTGTTGAATTCTTTAGGATGATCTTCTTCATTCCTTCTATAAGAAAATTTGCATCATCAATATTCTCACTCTTTTTTGATGGAAGATCATTAGTCTCATCAAAAATAACATGTATTGACTCCTCTACTACTAAGATTTTTTTGTTAAATACTCTAAAAGCTTTACTAGAAGGGGAGTAACCAAGAAAAATAGCTTCATCAAATTTTGCATCAAATTTTTGTAGTTTTTCTTTACCATTGTTCAAAATAAAACATCGACAACCAAAAACATGAAAGTATGCAATGTTAGGTTTTCTTCCTTTCCAAAGCTCATAAGATGTTTTCTTTAAAATTGGTTTGATTAGAGCATGGTTTAAGATGTAACATGCCGTATTAATTGCTTCCACCCAAAAGTATCTTGGGAGGTTACTTTCACATAGCATGATATGGGTCATTTCTTCTAGAGTCCTATTTTTTCTTTCTACCATTCCATTTTGTTGGGATGTCTTAGATGCTAAAAAATTATAGCTTATTCCTTTTTCATCATAAAATTTTTTAAAGTCTTGGTTTTCAAATTCGGTTCCATGATCACTTTGAATGCTTTAAATTGAAAATCTTTTTTCATTTATAACTTTTTGATAAAACTTTGACAAAACATGAAAAGTTTCATCTTTATGTACCCTATGTAAAGCGTGAGTAGTCATCGATAATTATAAAATTATAACATTTTCCACCTAAGCTTGTTGTTCTTGTAGGACCAAACAAATCTATGTGCAATAGTTCCAATGGCCTAGAAGTTGAAACAATGTTCTTAGATTTGAAGGAAACTTTAGTTTGTTTACCTAGTTGGTATGCATCACAAATTTTATCTTTTTCAAAGTTTAATTTTGATAAACTGATAACTAATTTCTTTTTGATAAGCTTTAAAAGTGAATGCATACTAATGTGTGCAAGCCTATGGTACTAGAGCCAACTAGTCTCATTAATTTTGGCATTCATAGCTACTAGATATTGCATGTTTATCATAGAAAGATTATTCTATCTACCATATAAATATTATCTTGTCTATGTCCAACAAACTTAATGCCATCATCATTGGGACTAGTTACAATACATAATGAAGATTCAAAAATAACTTTGTAACCCTTGTCATAAAGTTGACTAATGGTTAAGAGATTGTGTTTTAAATCATCTACTAATAAAATATTTTCAATATACTTGGAGGGAGTGATACCAATATTACCTATATCGATAATTTTTTCTTTGCCATTGTCTCCAAAGGTGACCATTCCTCCACTTTTAGCATCAAGCATGATGAATTGAGACTCATCACCGATCATGTGTCTTGAGCATCCGCTATCAAGATACCATTTTTGATTTTCTTCTTTAGATGCAAGACACATCTACATGTAAAATTAAGTCCTTACTCTAGGTACCCAAGTTTTCTTGGGTTCTTTAAGATTAGTCACAATGGTTCCTTTTGAAACTCATATTTTTTTTACATTTAAATTGTTAAAAAAATATGTTTAAAATTTATATCCTAGTTTACCATATTTGAAGCAAGTAACATTTAAAAATTTATTGCTTTATGAATCTATAAAAAATATTTTTTTAAAATTTTTATTTTCTTAAGAGGTTATAGCCTAGACCAGTCTTATCATAAATGGCCTTTTGATTTTCAAGAATCATGTGAAGTTTATTTGAACTTAAAGTAAAATTTTCAACTATCAATTTTAGCTTGTTGATTTTATTTTTCAAATTTAGATTCTCTTGAGTTAAGACTTATTTTTCACTTAGGATAATTTCATTTTTTTTTAGCAAAACTTGATTCTTAAATTTTAGATCTTTGTTTTTAGTTTCTAATTTCTTTAAATCATCTACCGAATCATAGAAGACTTTTTGAAGTTCTTCGAATATAAATTCATTTGAGATTTCAGCATTTACCTCATTTTTATGTGCCATAAGGCACAGGTTGGCTTGTTCATGAGCTTCTTCCTCTTTGGAGCTTGAGTCGTTACTGTCACTCCATGTTGCCATCATAGTCTTTTTCTTGTATTTCTTAAAAATCTTTTTAAGTTGAGAACATTCAGAGTTGAAGTGCTCCAGCTTCTTACATTCATAGCAAATAAGGGGCTACTCTCTATCATTTTTCTTGCTATGCTCTCCTTTGGTAGGTAGCCTCTTTCTTATCCCTTATGTTCTCTTCAAAAATTTTTTGAACTTTCTTATGATGAGGGCTATTTCTTCATCTTGTTCTTCATCTTCCATTTCATCGGATTCCTTATCTTGTTGAGTGGTGGATTTAAGAGCTATCATCTTTTTTTTCTTGACATCTTCTTCTTGATGTTGTTTCATGCTTAGCTCATGGATCAATAGTGATCCTAGAAGCTCCTCCAAGGATAAAATATTTAGATCTTTGGCTTCTTGGATTGCAGTCACTTTGGCCTCCCATGTCTTTGGCAAAGATCTAAGAATCTTCCTCATAAGGTCGCTGTTAGAATAAGACTTGTTAAGACTTTTAAGATCATTTATAATGTCCATAAATCTAGTAAATATTTTAGTTATTAACTCATCATGTTTTATTTTAAAAAGTTCATATTTGTGCATAAATATGTTAATTTTTGACTCCTTAACTTGATTAGTGCCTTCATGAGTTACTTCTAATCTATCCCATATTTTCTTAGCCGACATGCATGTTGAAATGTGATTAAATTCATTAGCATCTAAAGTACAATATAAAATATTCATGGCTCTTGCATTGAGTTGAGTCATTTTCTTATCAACCTCATCTCATTTCTTTTTGGATTTAGTTGATTCCACACCATCAATTATCTTAATGGATGTATGTGGTCCATTAACTATGATACTCCATATATCATAGTCAAGTGCTTGTATGAATATTTTCATCCGAGCTTTCTAATAGGTATAGTTTGATCCATTAAAAAGTGGAGGTCAGTTTGTGGACTGTCCCTTGGCTAGAGAAATACTAACTTAGATTACCATAGATCTTTGGCTCTTTGATTGTTAAATCAAAGTAGGGCTAGAGCATCGGGCTTTGATACCACTTATTTTCTAGCTATGCAACCCAAAAAGGGGGGGGGGTGAATTGGGTTTTTTTAAAATTTTAATGTTAATTCAAAATTGTCAAGATTGAATGATGATATGCAAGTAGTGTGTGTGAAGCAATTTAGGTTAGATAAAAATATAAAAGATTTGAGAGAAAAAATTTAACAAACTAAAAAAAGAAAGATAGCAAGCACACCACAAATAATAAAGATTTATAATGGTTTGGTGCTTTTCTTGCACCTACATCCACTCCCCAATCTCCTACTTGAAAATTCAAAAACTACTAAACGCATTCAAACAGAATACAAAGTCGGTACCTCTGATCCTGGCTATCCCAAGCTAGCACACTTATTTCATGAGTATAAGCCAATCCTACACACTTCGATTTAAGGCTCGAATCAATCTTTGCCAAGTTTTGGAACTCCCAAAATTTGAAACAAAATAATAAAACAAAGTATAAAAGTTAATGACAATCAAATACAAATTTAGCTTCCTTAATGAGCAAATAAAACCTTAAGAACACTTTTCACAATAATGGAGGAAGTTTTTTTGATTTTTCTTAAGGTTGTTGGAGACTTGAATGAGCTCTTAAGAGGTTGGTAAACTTGAAACGAAAACTTCTTTGCTTGAAGATGACTTTTTGCTTAGGACCGAATTGAGTTCATGAAATCTTTTATATTTTTTTCTTTTTATAGCCTTTTAAATCTTCAATGAATGAAGGAGAGAATCCTGGACAAGATTTATAGTCATTGAAGATCTTAAAGAAATCATTAAAAGCTGCCAAAACTAGATAAAACTAGTTGTTGCAGAAAATTTTCGTCATAGGGGTCGACTCATGGTGCCAGGAGTTGACCTCGAGGTTGACCTTTGAGATAGAATCCAAAAAATTGACTGTTCTATATTTTTATCCTTCAAAATAGTAGAGGTTGACCTTGGGGTCGATCCTTAGCATAGAAATAGCGTGCCAAATAGCTCGTTTTAGCAGGGGTAGACCTAGGGGTCGATCCTTTTGCTTCAAACTTGATTTCTTCCAAAATATGCATCCAAAAATCATGAGACAGCCTCCAAAGGATCAAAAATCTTCTATACTTTCTCTTGAGGCTCTCAGATCAAAATTTGATAAATTTATAATTTTGCTCTTGAAATATAAAAAGTCTTTTTCCAAGCCAAATTTATTAGTAATCTTCTCAAATACTTTGTAATCATCAAAATTAATTCTTGGAGAAACAAAAGTAAACTAAAAAAAATATTAAATGTAAAAACCTGGGTTGCCTCCTAGTAAGCACCAAGTTTAACATCTTTAGCCAGGCCAGTTTCAAAAATTAATTTGAATAAATCAGTTCATAAAGAACCATAGCTTCTTCATTAGTGTTAGTGAAAAGTTCCAAGAATGGTTTCAATCAATGTCTATTAACTTTAAAAATAATACCATTACTTGGATTTTCAATCTCTATGGCCCCATGTGAGAAGACTTTCTTAACAATATATGGTCCAGTCCATCGAGATCTTAATTTATCCAGAAATAAGTATAGTCTAGAATTATATAGAAAATCTTTTTGTCTAGGTGTAAAAGATTTTTTATTAATTACTTGATTGTGAAAAATTTTAGTTCTTTTTTTTTATAAATTTTGGCATTTTCATAGGCTTCATTCCTAATTTTCTTAAGTTCATTGATTTATAATTTTCTCAAATCTCTGGCTTTATCCAAGTTCATATTTAGTTGTTTAATAGCCCACATTGCCCTATGTTCCAGTTCTACCAGTAAGTGACATGCTTTACCAAATACAAGCCTATAAGAAGACGTCCCTATGTTGGTCTTGAAAGCTATATGTTATACCCAGAGTGCACTGTTTATTTTAAAGATCAATCTTTCCTATTAGTGCTTACTGTCTTTTCTAAAATCAACTTGATTTGGTGATTAGAAACTTCAACTTGCCCACTCATTTGTGGATGATAGGGTGTGGCCAGTTTATGGATAATGTTATACTTCTTCATCAGTGATGTAAAGGATCGGTTGCAGAAGTATGTTTTGCGATCACTGATAATAGATCTAGGTATACCAAATTAGGAGAGGATGTTTTCATTAAGAAATTTTATAACAATTCTACTATCATTGGTCTTGCATGGCACTGCCTCTACCCACTTAGATACATAGTCAACAACTACTAAGATATATTCATTTTCAAAAGATTTTGAAAATGGTCCCATGAAGTCTATTCCTTATACATCAAAAATTTCTATAATTAAAATTGGATTCATAGGCATCATATTTTTCTTTGTGATCCATCCTATTTGTTGACATCTAGCATAACTTTTACGGTATTCATGGGCGTCTTTAAATAGGTTAGGGCAATAGAATCCACATTAAAGCACTTTAGCTATAATTTTTTTAGCCCTAAAATGACCACCACAAGCTTGGTCATGGCAAAAAGATAAAATACTCCTAACTTTATTATTAGGGATACATCTTCTTATGATTTGGTCAGGATATTATTTGAATAAATATGAATCATCCCAAATAAAATACTTTACTTGAGAGAAAAATTTGTTCTTATTTTGAGTAGTCCAGTGCATAGGAATTCGATCGATAACTAAGAAATTTACTATGTTAGCATACCATGGTTCTGATATTACTAACAACAATTGTTCATCAGGAAAGAACTCGTTAGCAGGTATTTCTTCAGTTGGTGTGATTGCTAAATGAGATAAATAATCTACTACTACATGTTTTGTACCTTTCTTATCTCTGATCTCTAAGTTAAATTCTTGGAGAAGCAGGATTCATCTAGTTAGGCGTGCCTTAGCATCTTTCTTTGAGAGAAGGTGCCTAATAGTTGAGTGATCAGTATAGATAATTACATGAGATCCCACTAAATAGGACCTAAATTTTATAAAGCAAAGATCATAGCTAAAAATTTCTTTTCAATAGTTAAGTAATTAAGCTATGCTTCATTTAAGGTCCTGCTAGCATAATAGATCACTTGAGGTAGCTTATTGATATTTTAACCTAGAACAGCTCCTATGGCATGATCAGATGCATCGCACATAAGCTCAAAAGGTTGAGTCCAAATAGGTGGATGAATAATTGAGGCTGAGGTTAATTCCTTCTTTAAATTTTCAAAGGACTTGAGACATTCAGGTGTGAAGTCAAATTTGACATCTCTGGCTAATAGGTTAGTTAATGGTCAAGCCACTTTGCTGAAATTCTTTATAAATCACCTATAGAATTAGCATGTCCAAGAAAAGAGTGAATTTCTTTTACTAATCTTGGTGGTGGAAGGTTTTCAATTAAATCTAGCTTAGCTTTATCTACTTCAATATCTTTTTTGGAAATTACATGATTAAGGACTATGCCTTCCTTAACCATAAACTGATATTTTTTCTAATTTAACACTAGATGCTTCTTCTTATATCTTTCTAAAACTAGTTTGAGATGATGTAGACATTTAGAGAAGGTAGATCCAAAGATAAAAAAATCATCCATGAAAATTTTAAGAAATCTTTCTACCATGTCTGAGAAAATGTTGATCATGCATCTTTAAAAAGTAGCTAGTGTATTACATAGTCTAAAGGGCATGCATCTTTATGCAAAGGTTCCATATGGATAGGTAAAGATAGTCTTTTCTTGATCCTCAAGGGCTATAGAAATTTGGTTATATCCCGAATATCCATCTAGAAAGCAATAAAAGTCATGCTCTACTAGTCGTTCTAACATTTGGTCTATGAAGGACAGAAAAAAATGGTCATTTTGGATGACTATATTTAATTTTTTATAGTCGATGCAGATCCTCTATCCAGTTTGAATACTTATTGGGATCAATTTATTGTTATTGTTTTGGATTATAGTAACTTTTGACTTCTTGAGTATCACTTGTACTGGGCTTACCCATGAACTATTTGAGATTGGATATATTATTCCGTTGTCAAAGAGTTTTATTATTTCTTTCTTTATAACCTCTTTCATGGCTAGGTTTAGTCTCCTTTGGAGATTTCTTTTTGGCTTAGCATCCTCTAATAGATGAATTCTATGTTGAACAATCGAGGGACTAATCTTCTTTAAATCAGCCATGGTCCATCCTAATGCTTCTTTATTTTTCTTTAGGATAGTCAATAATTCTTCCTCTTATATAAGATCTAGGTCTACTGAATTAATTACCAGCAAGATTTTTGATGGACTTAGATATGCATATTTCAGATGTTTAGGGAGTATTTTTAATTCTATCTTGGCTGTTTTCTCCACTAATGGACTAGACAATGGTTCAACTGGAGATTCCCATCTAAGTTTCATATTTACTATAGCTAAATCATTGACCACTTCAAATTCTTCATAGTTCTGATTTACCCATAGTTCTATTTCAGATTTTTCATTACTTAGGTCAATAGGTTCATTAACATTGTCCTATATCAAGTTGAGGTCACTTACTTGATTTGTTTCAGATAGGTTGAAAATATTTAAGTCTATGGTCATATTACCAAAAGAAAGTTTTATTAGACCATTTTGATAGTTGATTTGGGCATTGGCTATGGCTAGAAATAGTCTACCTAGTATAACTAGGATGTAGCCATTTGGGTTTATTATAAATTCAATTTCTAAAATCACAATGTTCACTGGGTAGATGAAATCACCAACCTTAATTAATACATCCTCTACTATTCTCCTTGGTACTTTCAAAGATCGATTTGCTAATTATAAAGTCATTCCCATAGGCTTTAATTCTTTTAATTCTAACTTTTTATAAATTAAATAAGGTAGTATATTGACACTCTCCCCTAAGTCTAATAGAGCCATGTTAATGAAGATTTTTTCTACGATGCAAGAAATAGTGGGAGACCCTAGATCTTTGTATTTTATTGGTACGTGATTTGATAGGGATGAACTCACACTAGCTGCTAGGAAGGCTCTATTACGTACATTGGTGGTCTTTTTTCTGATACACAATCCTTAAGAAATTTAACATATGATGGAACTTGTTGGATCATATCTAATAAAGGAATATTCACTTTCACTTGTTTAAAGATTTCTAGGATTTTATCAAGTTGGACTGAGTTTTGATTGGACTTTAATCTATTAGGAAAGGGTGCTATAATCTTAGGTATTGGTCCAACTAATTCTAGTGCAGGCTTTGTTAGTGGATCATATTCTGTTCTTTTAGGTTCTTTAGACTGGCCCTGTTCAGACATTGGTTTAGATGGTGGATCTTCTATTTCTTTCTCTGGTCCTTCGGATGTGCCCACTTGATTGTCTATTTATTTTTCAGATCTTAGTGTATGGATAGCATTTAATTGATTAATCTAGGCTCCTTGCTAAGGTTTTTGATTATTTTGGATTCTAGGATTAGCCTCAAGTTGACTTGGTAATCTATCCTTTTCTCTTTCACTAAGAATTGTGGCTAATTGACCTAACTATATTTCTAGATGGGCAATGGCTTGGGAGTTTGAATTTGCAGCTTAGAAATTTGAATTTACAAGTTGGTTAATAAGATCGTTCTGTGATTTCATCATGGCTTATAAGTTTTTTTCTAAAGAATTAAGCCTTTGATCAGTTGAATTATTCAATGGTTGATTGGGTCTTGAATATGATTGATTGATAGTAGGTCTATTTGAATTTGATCCTTGGGGCCAAGAAAAATTAGATTGTTGATTAGACTTGCATGAATTAGTGTTTTGTGACTAAGAAAAGCTTGGATGGTTTCTCCACCTTGGATTGTAGTTTGATGCATATGGATCATTGGTAGGTCTTTGATAGGCTATATTTACCTATGCATAATCATTATCAGTTTGGTTCATCCAAAAGGGACATTTTTCTATGACATGGTCTAGTGCATTGCAGCCATTACACATGGGTGTAGATATTTGGTTTACATTTGCTGGTCTCTGCAATTTTAAGACCTCTAATCTTCATTATAAAGTAGCTATTTTAGATTTTGTAGGTAGGATTATTGGGACTTGGTGTATACCACCTCTTGCTGGCATAGGTTTTCTAGTTGCTTCCCACTGTAGATTCTTTTCTGCTAGATCTTCTAAAAATTTCTAGACCTCATTAGCTTCTTAATATATGAATTGGCCTTGACACATCGACTTTAGCATGGTTCTTGAATTTGGCTCTAGAAATTTATAAATTATTTGACATAACCACCAAGTTTCAATCCCGTGATGTGGGCATTGGCTTAAGAGGTTTTTAAAATAGTCTAAATATTTTCAAAATGATTCACCCTCTAACTGGTAGGATTGGTTAATTTCATTCCTTAATTTTGCTGTTTTATGATGAGGGAAAAATTTTCTTAAGAACACTTTTACAAAGTCATCCCATGTTGTGATCGAGTGGTTGGGCAGTCTATATAGCCATTTTTTTGCATTTTTCTTAAGGACAAAATTAATTAGTCTTAGTTTAATGGCATCTTTTGAGAGCTAGTGTATTCTCATGGTGTCGTATACTTCCTCAAATTCTCTAATAAAAATATATGCATCTTCAATCCCGATAAATTTAGGAAGCATGTTGATGATTTGAGATTTAATTTCAAAATTGGTTGCATTGGTCTAGGGTAATCAAATACAAGATGGTTGGGCTGAGCCCATAGGATAGCAAAAATCCATTAGGGTTCGAGGTTCTTGATCCATCTCACTCATTATGGACTCAGCAACTTTTTGGGCTAGGGTAGGCTTTGGATCTATTTTTACTAACCGATCAGATTCTCTTTTCCAAGTTGCTATTTTATAATTTTTATTTATTTATTTAATTTTTTTTTAAAATTTTGGAGAGGTGAGAGAAAAGAAAGGAAAAGGTTTTAAAGATGAGTCCTAAATCTAGAAATGAAAGAGAGAAGAGTACTTTAATTAGGTTTGAATTTGTTATTAATTGCAATTAAGTTAAGTAAGCATGGACTCTCTATCATAGGGTTTAACCTAGATCTAAACAGCTCCTAACTGTTCCGAAACTATCTTTGAGCACTCCAAGCTTAAAATTAGCTTATTGATTCAGTTAGGTAAGTATAAGATGTGGAAGGTTTTCTACTCGTTGCTTTTCTTAGATATCAACTAAGTTGACCAGGTCAGACAACAAAATTAATTAAAAATTATAATCTTAGAGCCACTTACCTTAGACACCGAGGAATTAACCAATTCGAATCCGATCCAACTCTAGGATTTTCTTATCCTAATGAGCTCAAATATCCTTAAGGGTCAATGTCTAATTGATTTTAAGTTAAGATTTGCATTAATGTAATATGAAGGATGGTGGTTTGTAGGCTAAGGATGATCAAATCTTCATCTTATCTTATTTAATAGATTGTACCCTTAGAGTATATTATGAAAATGCAATGAAAATAAAACAAGATGCCCAAATATGTTAAAAATTAATTTTATTTAATATTTATGATTACTCTAAATTAATTAAGTATTATGAGATGTTGGTGATTTTTTAAGGATTTATGATTTTATCTTTTTATAGATATTATTTTTAAGTTTTTGATTTATTTGGTTTTGCAAAAAAAAGTAAATTCAAGTGATTAAATCTTAAGAGTAGTAAATTAATTTAAACTACAGAAAGCAAAAATTAGTAATGAAAGGCAATGTTGGTGCGAAATCTGATTGCCATCGGAGAAGTGCTAGAGTCGGAGGAGACGAGGTCGCCGTCGGTGACCTACAAAATAAGTTTCATCCAGAGCTCAGGATGGTGGCTCCGACAAGACCCTCTAACAGTCAAGTTAGCTTTTTCGGCCAACAGAAATGGAGTGCTCAGTCAAAAAAGTTGTAGAGTTTCGAAAAGAAGAAGAGAGCCTAGAGAAAACGTATCTGGAGGATCCCTTTTATAGATGGAGCCTGTAACAAATTGATAATGACAGCCGTAACTATCAGGTAGTGGATCGCTTGGGGCCACGTGGAGTTTGTTACGGAGGATAGTATTTGTTGTCATGAGGTGCCAGTCCATTTGAGATTTGATAGTCAAAGTTTGGAGGGGTAGGCATCGGTTGGTGATGACCTTTGAGCTATATCAATTCTAGAGGAGTTCGGGCTCCTCCGAGATAGTTTGGGAGTGGGTCAGTTCATGTCGTGTATGGGATCGGACTCATGCGGAGACCTTCCTGGATGACTGCGGTGAGTTTGGCCGCTGGAGGAGTCTGAAAAGGGGTTCAATCGTTGAAGGAGTCTAAAAGAGGTTCGACTGCTAGAGGAGTCTGAAAGAAGTTCGACCACTGAAGGAGTCCACAAGGAATTTGACTACTGGAGGGGTCCAAAAGAAGTTCGACTACTGAAGGAGTCTAGAAGGAGTTCGACTACTGAAGAAGTCCCAAGAGGAAGAATTTTCGATCGAAGCTCTTCTATGATTACCAGTTACATTTGGCTAAGCATTAGATTGGACTTCAACAGGATCGGGGTTTATCCCCAACAATAGTTCCTCTACTCTCGAGTTCGAAATTTGAAGGAAGAAAAAAGATGGCTGCCAAAGTTTGGTCTTGGGTTTTCGTGCTTGTCAGGATGAGATGTTTCAGTGTTTACCGCAATGACATCGAAGCTTTCTAAGTCTGAAATGAGTTCGAAAAGATGGCCCTTCGAATATTCCATCGAAACTCTGCCCCAAGTATGGTGCCATAAAGACTCCGTCCATCGCTGCTTCTCTATCATGATGAGTGGGACATGTAGTGCACGCAGACCGATCGAAGTCGATCCGCAATCATAACTTCCTCGGGTTATGTCTAGCTATTTAAGGCCTTCTCATATTGTTCGAAAGTCATTCCTGCCCGAGTCTTCTCCTTCCTTCAGCCTCTGTCCATCTTCTTCCCAAGGGTCTTAACCTTCTCTCGCCTTTTTGAGCTCCAGACACCCTTTCGATTGGTCCTCATCACATCCATTATCCTTTCATTCTTTCTGGATGGTTTAGGTTAGTTTTTTAACCCTTCCCTTAAGTTATTCGTGCTCATCACTTCTGGCTCCTTGCTTTTCTAATTTTTTGGTGGTGACCTTTGCCCTGTGTTTTTCTTATACATACATATATATATATATATATATATTTTGCTGGGGGGGATTTTCTTGGGGTTTAATCTTGATTCGAATGTCTTTCGAAACCTCCTACTCCATCGGTTCATGGGGCTCGTCCGGACCGACCTTCATTAACTCTGCACCTTTGGTCGAGGTAGAATCTAGGAACATGTCACACTCATCTTTTGCTTCAGACACCATCCCATCCGTTCTTACCCAGATGATCTTTCTCTGATCCGAATCCAATGTGGAATCCCTCCAGAATATGATCTTGAACTCCCTAGCTCCGACGATTAGATCAACTCTCCTCCGATCGATTGATTTTATTTGTACTTAGAAGCTTTGCGCATCGGGCTTAGACTCCCGTTGCCCCCATTTGTAGTTGCTCTCTTTCAATTTTTAAACATCTCCTTCGCATCTATCATACCGAACTCCTTTCGGTTCATCATAGGTTTGCTCTCTCTCTATCGATTGACCATTATCCAGCTGACCATTTCGCTTTTTAGAAATTTCTATACCTTCAAGTGCCATCCTTCCACGAAGGATTGGTGGTTCTTTTTCCCCCAAATCGGTAAGAAGGGGTTATTGAAAGGTTCCTCTTTTTTCGTTCATAACTAAAAGAAAAAGTTCTTTTTTGTACATTGCCCGATCTTACCATTAGGTCTTCCTTCATGGGGTTATATTAGAGAGTCAGTTCATCAAGCTCCTAGCTTAGATGGAGTCGACCTTGATTTATCCAATAAACTCAAGGCATACCGAGCTCCTCTTCTTTCCGACCTTCTAAAGGAACAGATCTTGTTCAACCTGGGTCTGAGTTTCTGCGATCTCACTAGTACATCTTTTGATTTTTGAATCTATATGGTTTCGCGCTCGTGTATTGCTACTGACCGTGCTTCTTTTCCTATTATAGAGATGGATGCACAAGCTGCCAAGATGCTTACCAAAGGGCTCTACACCAAGAAGAGGAAAGGGAAGGTGCAAAATGAAGGCTCAAAGAGGGTGAAGGTCAGTGTTTCTAGCTCCGAAGTCTCCGCCTCCACTGCCGCTGCGTTCGAGGTCATCGTCGACACTGAGACTGTCCTAACTGCCGAGATTGGCATCGCTGACGTGGGCTCAGTGCCTTCCATGCCCTCAGGTCCCTCCAATGGGGATCAAATTTTGGAGCTTCCTATCAAGAAAGGGACAGGGGAGTGAAAAAAAAAGAAAGCCATTACGAAGACGTCCTGCAAGGCTCTCCTAGGCGGACCGGATGGCGATGATAACGAATGAGGGAAGGATCCCTTCGACAATTTGGAGGTCGTTCAAGATCTTGCCGATAGGTTCATCATGCCTGAGGTGGTGGACCAGATGGCCGACCTGGACCCACGGTAGCTCGTCTGGGGTTCTCTCAGAACCATCCTCAAGATGATTGCTCCGTTGCTCGATTTTTGCTCTTCTCTTCTATGCTTTTCTTCTTCTCTCTTTTTTTTTAAACATAAATCGCTTGTTGTAGTCGGGTCACCAGATGCTCGCCCACATCAAGAGGGTGCGTCATCAGGAGGTGGAGGCACAAAAGGCTTAGGAGGACCTTCAAGCCAAGATCTGCCATTTTCAAGATAGGGTCAACGAGGTAGAGCACCTTGCCAAGGAGAAGACAGCAGACATCAAAAGTCTTCAGGGCGCGCTCTGCAAA
This sequence comes from Cocos nucifera, assembly GCA_006176705.1. Lineage (NCBI taxonomy): Eukaryota > Viridiplantae > Streptophyta > Magnoliopsida > Arecales > Arecaceae > Cocos > Cocos nucifera. The sequence goes on from QRFJ01002296.1 coordinate 137,687, forward strand.
GAGAAGTTCATCTTAGCCGGACTAAAGGCTACACTGACCCTAGAGGAGGAAAGGAGGAAGGAAGTCAAAAATAGGATCGCCAAACTAGAGATCCAAATGGCGAAGTCGATCTTGGAGGCAATGACCCGGGCCGTGAAAGAGTTCAAGACCTCTCCCGAGATGTGGAATCTGAACGTCGAGTTCGGCTAGGAAGCATTTATCAAGACTTTCAAGCTCTGCAAAGGTAGGGTAGCCCGGAGGTTCTCCGAGCTCGACCTCAGCTTTTTGGGGGAGGAGGATGATGTGGCTGCGGGACCATCTAATGCCGTAGTCAACCCTACCTTCAACGAGCTCGCTTCTGACCCATCAAAATCTATCACAGAGGCACCCAAACCAGTTCAGAAACCTGAGGCGGTCGAGAGCGATCTAGCTCCACCCTCCATCATCCCTTTCGAGGTTGAGATCCTCGAGTAGTTGTACATTTTTTTTTTCTTTTTTATCTTGTACTCAAAAATTTTTATTAAATGAAGTGAATTTCTTCCATACCTTTGAGCGCTTTTTGTATCTTGAATGCAGTCCCCCACCAATGCTGATCCACTGCCTCTGAGGGTTTCGATAAAGCCCTTGATAAAGAACCTGAGGATGAAAGTTCATCTTCTAAGGAAGAAGTTGAAGAAGATGGAGGACGACCTTTGAGCCTCATGAAAGATTGCTTTTGAGGCGACCAAAGAGGTCACTCGCCTCCGAGGCTTGCATATAAAGAAAGCGGTTAGCTTTAGTATTCGAAAGGACAGCTTCGAGAAGAAGATTGCCAAACTCAAGAGAAATACCAGCGACAAGTCCTGGGCACTGACAGCGAAGATCAGCTCTCTTGAAGCTGACCTAAAGAATGTCAGAGAAAAGATCCATCTTCTAGAAGAAAGCTCGCTGTGGTCTATCGATGAGGTTCGATATGACTGAGACTGGTAAATAAAGTTTTTTCAGCTTCGAAAGCAGTTGTAAGATACTGAGGACTGGCATAATAGCTACCGAGTGACCTGGGTGGAGAAGATGTCCAAGCTTGAAGGCGAGCTCAAGGTTGCCAGAGATGAGGCAGCTCATCTTCGGAAGCGATTGCATAATAATCGAGGAGCCAGCATGAGTGGTGAGTCGAAAGAGATTGCTTCCTTGAAAAGGACTATCGGTGAGCTTTTAGAGGCAGTTGGAGCAGAGCAGGCCGAGGTTCAACGGTTGAAGCTTCAGCTCACCTATGAACATCAGGCCATTGAGGACGTGGAGGCTGAGTTTGAAGTTTTAAGGAGACAGTGACGAGAGCTTGAGGATAAGTTTCAGCTCACCAACAGAATGTACGTAGATAGTTTCTACAAGAAGAAGAAGCTTGGGGAGGAGATCCTTAGGCTAAAGCAGGCCTTAGTGATGGTCGGAGTCGGTAGTCCGAAGTTTGAAGAATCTGATTCATCTTAGAGCTTCAGCCTCTTCTCCCTCTTTTTTCTTTCTTTTAGTGTAATCGACCTTGTCGGCCTATGTTTTATATGTAATGGACTCATTTTTGTAATGGAATAATATATTTCTCATTATTTTCATTTCGCATGAATCTGAGGCCTATTTGTGGCCTTACCTTTTTTACCTCATTTTTCTTTATGTCGTCTTCTGATGAAATGCTTGTTATGGATGTCGAGCTCATTGTGGACATCGGACTTGTTGTAGACATCGAACTAGGACTTCTTCTACAAATTAGGATAAGGTTCTGCCTTTCACATTTGACATTGTCAGGTTGTCATGAAAAAATACGTGTAAGGATTCTCCATCGAACTTCTTCCTTCTCCATGTCTTTGCTCTGTAAGGTTCCGACTTTTGCTCATGTTAGGGTGAGACTTTCCTTCTGTTCTTAACATGGCTTATGGGGGTGCGTTAGGATCGTCGGTAGGACCTCTCCCTCCATCCCATCTTATATCGACGATGTCGTCGACTTTATTCACGTTAGGATGAGATTCTCCTCTTATTCCTAATGGGCTGTAGGGGCACATTAGGATCATTGTTAGGGCCTCTTTCTTTATTTTATTTAAAATGAATGAGGTCTTCGACTTTGCTCACTTTAGGATGAGGTTCTCCTTCTAATCCTAACAGGCTGTAAGGACACATTAGGGCTGTTGTCGGAGCCTCTTCCATTATCTAGTCTAAAATGAATGAGGTCTTCGACTTTGCTCACGTTAGAATGAGGTTCTTCTCCTATTCCTAATAGATTGTAGGGGTACATTAGGGCCGTTGTCCGGAGCTTCTCCTCTCATCTCATCTAAAATAAACGGAAGCCTTCGACTTTGCTCATGTTAGGACGAGGTTCTCCTCCTGTTCCTAACGGGCTGTGGGGGCACATCCGGACCGTTGTCAGGGCTTCTCCCCCTCATCCTTGTCCTAAAATGAACGGAGGTCTTCGACTTTGCTCACGTTAGGACGAGGTTCTCCTTCTGTTCCTAACGGAACTATAGAGATACATTAGGGCCGTTGTCGGAATCTCTCCCCCTCATCCTCATCTAAAATGAATGAGGTCTTCGACTTTGCTCACGTTAGGATGAGGTTCTCCTTCTGTTCCTAATGGGCTGTAGGAGCACATTAGGATCATTGTTAGGGCCTCTCCCCTCATCTCGTCTAAAATGAACAAGGCCTTTGATTTTGCTCACATTAGGATGAGGTTCTCCTTCTATTCCTAATGGACTGTAGGAGCACATTAGGACCATTGTCAAGGCCTCTTTCCTCATTTCGTCTAAAATGAACGAGGCCTTCGACTTTGTTCATGTTAGGACGAGGTTCTCCTCCTATTCCTGACATGATGGTATTTATCGTGAGATTAAGTTTGGGGGGTAGTCCCCCATTATTACTGGTATACAATAAAGATTAGGATGTTGAAGTAGAAAAATTTCATTGTAATCAAATCATCAGTAATGCATTCACATATTTTTCAAATTCCATGATCAAGGTAGGTCTGCCCCTCTGAGTTCCTTCAAGTAGAACGTCCCGGGTTGGATGACTTTCGTGACCTCGTAGGGTCCTTCTCAATTTAGAAAAAGCTTCCTCTGGCTCTGAGGCTGAGAGATGGTGGCTCACTGAAGCACTAAATCTTCCACTTTGAATATTTTACCTCTGACTCTGGAGTTATAGTATTGGGCCATCCTTCATCTATAGGCCGCCATCCGAATTTGGACTTTCTCTCTTTTTTCTTCTAGCAGGTCAAGATTGGCTCTAAGGTCTTGCGGGTTATGCTGCTCGTTGAAAGCTACTACCCACGTCGATGAAAGCTTAAGTTCAATCGAGATGACTGCCTCTATTTCAAAAGCTAAGATGAATGGTATTTCTCCAGTTGGCAGCCTTTGGATAGTGCGACATGCCCATAGAACATGATAAAGTTCATCTGTCCAGGCCCCTCTTGCTTTTTCGAGTCTTATCTTGATGCCTTGCAATAGGGTCCGATTGATCACTTCAGCTTCTCCATTTGTCTGTGGGTGAGCTACCGACGTAAAGTGGTGGAAAATATTTAGACCTTTGCATAACTCGATGAATTATCGGCCATTATCTATTATGATAGTTGGGGCAGTCCAAATCCGTAGATGACTGACTTCTAGATGAAGTCTTGCACCTTAGCTTTGATAATTTTTGCCAGTGGTTCGACCTCGATCCATTTAGTGAAATAGTCGATGGCAACTAGGAGAAACTTTCGTTGCCCAGATGCCATTGGGAAGGATACAAGAATATCCTTTCTCCTCTATGCAAATGGCCAAGAAGCACTCAACGGAGCAAGCTCGACGGTTGGTTACCTTTGGACATTTGCTTTCCTTTGGCAGTGGTCACATCTCCTGACGTAATCAACACAATCATCATGCATAGTCGGCCAGTAATACCCTTATCGGAGCAGCTTATGAGATAGAGATCTAGCATCCAGATGGCTTCCATAAATTTCCTCTTGCACTTTCTATAGTACAAAATCGGCCTCAAAAGGTCAGAGGCATCTTAATAATGACAAAGAATATGACCTTTTATATAACTTATTCTCATAAAGAACATACTGGGAGGCTTGGTTTCTCAACTTTCGAGACTCTTTCGGGTCACGAGGAAGAACCCCTTCCTTAAGATTAGCAGTCAATGGGTCAATCTAATAGGGCTCCTGGCCGACCTGCATGATGGGCTGTGGTTTCTTTGTGCATGGGCAATTCAATGTCTCATAATAAACTTCTTTCGAAAGCTCGTTAGGAGCTAGGGTGGCTAGCATGGAAAGAAGGTCGGCCCTAGCATTTTCCATCCTTGGAATTTATCGAATGCTGAAGCTACCAAAGGCTGGGGTCAAGCTCTTCATCTTCTCAAGATATTTTACCATGCTCTCTTTTCGGGCGTCATAACTGCCGCTGACCTACCCCACAATCAATTGGGGGTCACTGCAAACCTGAAGCCGATCAGCTCCTGATTCTTTGGCTATCCTGAGCCTGGCTATTAGGGCCTCATATTCTGTCCCATTATTTATCATCGGGATTTCAAAATGTAATGCATACTCCACGATGATCCCTTTTGGATTGATCATGATCAGCCCAGCACCTGCTCCAGAAGTGTTGGAGGATCCATCGACGTACAGGGCCCAAAAATCTTCAGGAAGGTCCATTCTTTCTTTAAAGGAGCTCGGGTGCAATCATGGAATGTTGGTTTCATTTTGAAGCTCAACATCATCTAGGATGGTACATTCAACTATGAAGTCGGTCAGTGCTTGAGCCTTGATTACTGGTCGAGGTCGATAGTTGATGTCGAACTCTATTAATTCAATAGCCCATTTTGCAATTCTTCCGAAAGCATCCATTTGATGAAAGATTGCTCTGATCGACTGATCAGTGAGGAGCGTTATAGCATATCTCTGGAAGTAAGGTCAAAGTCTTCTTGCTGCAATCAGAAGAGCACAAGTCAAAATTTTCAACTTTGTATACCTGATCTTGGCATCCCTTAGGATCCAGCTTATGTAGTAGACTGGTTGTTGCACTTTTGCCTCTTCTTTGACCAAGATTGCCGCTAGCACCACAAGGGAGACCATGAGATAGAGGAACAGCCCCTCTCTAGATTTAGGTTTGACTAGTAGGGGGCGAGCCGAGGTAGTTCTTGAGCTCGTCGAACATCTTTTGGCATTCTTGAGTTCAGTGAAAATCTTTCGATTTTTTGATGATTTAGAAGAAGGGCATACAGCGTTCGACTGACCTTGAGACAAAATGATTCAACGATGCGACCTTCCCGATCAGGCACTGAACTTTCTTGATGGACTTTTGAATGGTCATCTCCTGGATAGCTCAAATTTTCTCTGGATTGGCCTCAATCTCTCATCTCGAGATCATGAATTCTAAAAATTTTTCTGAGGCTATCCCAAAGGTGCACTTGGTTGAATTCAACTTCATCTTATGTTTTCTGAGTGCATCGAAAGCCTCTACAAGGTCGGCAACAAGATTGACAGACATTCGACTTTTGACCAGCATGTCATTGATGTAAATCTCCATATTATGGTCAATCTACTCCTTGAAGATTTTATTGATCAAGCACTGATAAGTCGCGCCTGCATTTTTAAACTCGAAGGGCATTACCTTGTAATAGTAAAGACTATGGTTAGTAATAAAAGTAGTCTTCCCTTATCCTTTGGTGCCATCCGAATTTGGTTGTAGCTAGAGAAGGCATCCATGAAGGTTAGGAGCTCGTAGCCTGAAGTCGCATCCACCAATTGGTTGATCTTGGATAGAGGGTAGCTATCTTTTGGGCAGTCTTTGTTCAGCTTTTTGAAGTCTATACATATCCTTCACTTATCGTTTGCCTTTTTGATGAGAACCACATTTGAGATCCAAGTCGGATATTTAACTTTTTGGATGAATCCAGCTTTGAAGAGATTGTCTACTTCTTCTACAATTGCTTTCTATCTCTCTAGGGCATGGTTGCGCATCTTCTCTTTTACTGGTCGATACTTAGGATCAATAGCCAGTCTATGTTCTATGACCTCAGCATCAATTTCTAGCATATCTGTTGGGACTAAGGTGAAGATGTCCGCATTCTTTTTAAGAAAGATGATGAGTCGCTCTTGAAACTCATCCCCCAAGTTGGAGCCGATCTGCATAGTGTGCTCCACGCTCCCGCTCCCATCGTTTAAGGGCACAGATATGAGATCCTCCATGGGCTCGTCTCGCTCTCCGATAAGATCATCACGAACATCCAATCCATCAATGGAATAAAGGTCGGGCTGGATGTTTTCCTATAGGGCAATGGAGCGACAACGTCTGGCCAATGCCTGGTCTCTCCTGATCTCTCCAATTCTACAGTTCATTGGGAACTTCATCTTTAGATGATAAATTGACACCACTGCTCGGAGCGCATTTAGACTAGATCGATCGAGAATAGCATTGTAGGTAGATGGAGCCTTTACAACTAGAAAATCGACCTATGCCTTAACCAGCTTCGGATGTTGCCCTGCAGTCACAGCCAAAGTTATTATGCCCTCAACTAGCACAGCATCGCTAGTGAAGCCTACTAATGAAAAGTTCATAGGTCCCAAGTGATTATTGAGTAAGGACATTTTTGAGAAAGCATCATAAAATAAAACATCAGCAGAGCTTCTATTATCTATTAGAATGCGGCGCACATCATGGTCGGCAATGTTTAAAAAGATTACAATCGCATCATTATGCAAAAATTGGACTCCTTGAGCATCCTCATCGGTGAAACTGATGGGCTCTTCAGTTCTTCACCTCTTTCTAGGTTTGGCTGACCTGTTAGCCTCCTCTTACCGAAGTCCCCTAGAGATGGTGTTAATGATGTCGATCGGGGGTCGATCTTCTCGCTGCTCCTCACCCCTCGGTGGTTCTGATGGTGGGGGTGCTTTCGATTGATCTTCTCATCTTTTCGACCAACGTTGCAAGAGCTGGCCAAGCCTATCGCACCTAATGAGCTCCTCGATCTCATCTTAGAGCTGGATGCACTCTTCTGTATCGTGATCATAATTGCAATGATAGAGGTAGAACTTAATAGGATTGCGCTTGCTGGGGTGAGTGCGTATCCTTTTCAATCTCGGTAGTTGCTTTCTGATCTCCATCAGTACTTAAGTTTTTGAAGCATTGAGAGGAGCATAGTTGTGAAATTTTCTGAAAGGAGAGCTCCATCATGCCCTTTTATCCAAACTTCTTTGCCTCTGGGCCCGGGTAGGAGTTTGGGCCCGCCTATGCTTTAGAGGAGTTTGAAAGCATGGCCGAGCTCTGCTCGATTTCTCTTCAGCCGTGGGCATATTTGGTTTGCTCGTCTGCCACTTTTGGGTGGCTTTATTATCCCTGATCTTAAAGGCCTCTTCAGCTCGGGCATAACCTTCAGCCCAAGCCAGCATATCGATAAAGTTTCTGAGGTACTTTTTCTCTAAGGAGAATAACAAATCATTCTGTAGGCCATCCTTGAGTGCGGCCATTGCAATAGACTGGTCTAAATTTTGGACCTTCAATGCAATAGCATTAAATCAGGTGACATAAGCTTGGATAGATTCTTCCTTCTTCTGCTTGATATTCATCAAAAAATTCGAACCTCGGTGGAAACGTCGGCTGCTAACGAAATGAGCCACAAACTGATGGCTCATTTGATCAAAAAAAAAGATGGTACCCAGCTTAAGGACCGAGTACCAGTTCTTGGCAGCTCCCTTAAGGGTGGATGAAAAAGCCCGATACAAAATAGCATCTGACATATCATGGAGTAGCATCATTATCCGAAAGGCCTTCAGGTAGTCGATCGAATTGGTGGTCCCATCGTAACTCTCAAACTGAGGAAGCTTGAAGTTCGGTAGGATTGGTTCCTGTATAATCTTTTGAGAAAAAAGAGGGTCAGTGCAAATATTGTTATCGTGGAAGGAGGAAGCATGATAGAGTTCTTCGATTTGTTGACTCATTTTCTGGAGCTTTTGATCCAGGGGATCTTTACGATCGTTGATCTCCAAGATTTTTTGATGGAATGGAGGCAAAGTTCCCTCCAGTGTCGAGTCATGATCAGAACATGGGCTCTCGACTCTCTGCTTTTCCTTTTCGAAGGTCATCGATCGGCTAGCCCAAGTCAGCCCTCCTTAGATCATATCATGGGGCTCCGAAGAAGCCTGCTTTGATCGAATTGGCATCGGAGCCTGCTGATGCATGGCTTGCACCACCTCCATGAGACCGTAAACCTGCTGGACCAGTAGGTTGAATTGCTCCGTATCCACCATGGCTGTAGGTGGAGCTTGAGTTGCTAGAGCTGAAGCAAAAGCGGATAGATCTGGATCGGATCTAGCTGTAGAGGTCATTGACCATTGGATCGAAGCTTTTCTAAGAGGCATTTTTTTGGAAAAAACTCTAGAGAGAAAGAAGAGAGATCGCTGCTGAGCACTCTTTTAAGAATAATGGAACCTCAGGAACAGAGAGCCCTTCCTCTAGCGTCAATCCTGTTGGTGTAAAATCTGGTTGCCATCGAAGAAGTGCTAGAGTCAGAGGAGACGAGGTCATCGTCGATGACCTGCAAAATAAATCTTATCTAGAGCCCAGAGTGGTGGCTCCAGCAAGACCCTCTGATGCTCAAGTTAGATTTTTTGGCCAACAGAAATGGAGTGCTCAATCAAGAAAGTTGCAGAGTTTCGGAATGAAGAAGACAGCCTAGAGAAAATGTATTTGGAGGATTTTTTTTATAGATGGAGCCTGTAACAAATTGATAGTGATAGCCATAACTATCGGATAGTGGGCCACTTGGAGCCACATGACGTTTGTTATGGAGGATAGTGTTTATTATCGCAAGGTGCCAGTCCATTTGAGATTTGATAGTCAAAGTTCGGAGGGATAGGCATCGATTGGTGATGACCTTTGAGCTATATCAATTCTAAAGGAGTTTGGACTTCTCTGAGATAGTCTAGGTGTGGGTCGGTACATGCCGTGTATGGGACTGGACTTGTGCGGAGATCTTCCTGGATGACTGTGGGAAGTTTGATCACTGGAGGAGTCCAAAAAGAGGTTCGATCGCTGAAGAAGTTTGGAAGAAGTTCAGTTGCTGAAGGAGTCGAAAAAAAATTCGGCCGCTGGAGGAGTTCGAAAGGAGTTCAGCTGCTGGAGGGGTTCGAAAGGATTTTGACTGCTGGAGGGGTTCGAAAGGAGTTCGACTGCTGGAGGAGTCCGAAAGAAGTTCGATTGCTGAAGAAGTCTTAAGAGAAAGAATTTCTAATCGAAGCTCTTCTGGACTTCAGTGGAAGCAGAATTTATCTCCAACAGGCAGTAATAACTAGGTAAGATTAAGAAGTAATAATTTTTTTTATTTTTTAAATTAATTAATTTTTTTTAATTAATTAAAAGAATTATGCTATAATCTTCGATAATGGTGCTAAAAATTTGATTGCTTGTCGTTACAGCATTAGATAAAATTAGATCCAATTTTAATATTTAGGATAGTGGTGAGTTGGGCGTTGATTTTCTCAAGGATTGAAGGCTAAGTTATATTTAATAAATTTTTAAATTTAATTTTAAAATAAAAATTTAAATAAATAGATTAAAAAAAATAATTATGAGTTTAGTAAATAAAAATAAAAATAAAAATAATAATTACTTAATTAATTAAGATTTTTTAAATTAATGAAAAGCATTCTAAAATTTTGAATCCATCTTCAGCATGATTATGGTAATTCTTTTTGATGCAAAAAGTTATTATTTTTAAGAATTTAGTGATGATTATAATTTATTTTCTTAGAGCATGAATTATATCTCTTGATAATGATCCATCTCTTTGAAATCATAAATTATTCAATACTTTAATTCTTAAAAATTAATTATATGACCTTTAATGATTATTCTCTAAAATAAAATATTAAATTAAGTATGAACTATATCAATCGATCATAATCTATCCTAATGAATATAATTTATTTAGATTTTTAATCAATAATAAATATATCAAATAATCAAGATCTCATGCATAAAAATATAAATTTTATTAAAAATTGAGCAGAAGAATATATTTACATAAAAAATTATAAAAGATAAAGAAAAAAATTACAACCCATGTCAAAAGACTTCATCTATTCTTTCAGAATCCAGCTCCTTAGCCATGCATGGTTGACGATTTGCTCGCTCCTGGTATTTTCCAAGCTCCTTTGATTGAAGGTTGGAAGAAGAAAGAAGAAAGGAGGGAGAGGAGAATAAAAGAGAGGACATGGCTTTGGTTTCTTTATTTTTTTGGCATAGAGGGTCTGTGGCTTTTTGGTGTGAAAAGGGCCTTAAATAGAGGAAGAAATGGAGTGTTTTGAGTCCCTACTGGAGTCTAATTTTGAGTTTATATCGAATTCCCTTTGGTGCTTCAATCTTGGCCAAATCACCTAAATCCATCGCATAGCGTTAGTTCATCGCTCGGATTGAATAATGGCTATTAGATTGTTTGATCAGGGGGTTGTCCATCGTTAGATCGCGCGTAGAGGCCTAAAGAACTCCTGGAGCATGTCAGAAACTCGCCTAGCCATTGGATCCTCACCAGCTTAGTTCTCAGCCGCTCGTCAGTGCTTGATGGGGCCTGAGAAGAATTTAAATCAAAATTGCCCATGTTCTTGGCCATTGGATGTCGATCGAAAGAGCTGACAGCCCTCCATCAGTGCCTGATTAAACCTATAGACCCACTAGATCGGGAGCATGAAAAACCACATCGAATTGCTGCATGCCGCATTAGCTAAAATGATGAAATTACCCCCATAAGCCATGATCAAAATGTCGTAGACCCTTTAAGGGTCTACCCATGTGGTCCACCATGGACCGTGTGCTTTCCTGATGTCAGGGTGATGTTAGGCCTGGAGGGAGCTGGGCTGGGCCTGTGGTGCGTGCGGGCTAGGCGATGGTGGGCTAGCCTGCGGATTGCTGCTGGACCATGATCGACGATCTGGCACTAGGCCGGTATCGCTGGATCGAACTGGTTTCACTGGACAGGCCGACCGACCGATCTAATATTATATATATATATTTATTTAAACTTTTGGGCTTCATTAAAATTCTAATTTAGCTTTAATTTGCGTGAAATTTAATTCATTTGAACCAAAAAATTAAGTTCTTCATATTGGTGGACTTCTTTCTTGCAAAATACTAATAAAAATATTAATTTTTTAAAAATAAATATTAATTAATATATGATTTAATGCTATTATTTGATAATTTATGACAATTATACGGGAGCAGCTTTCTTCCTAAGATGGTAAGGGCATACACGATTTTCTTAAGTTTGACATACGTAGATTTTGCATCATTAAGAACTCAGTTCACATAACATATAGTCTTATGCAACATTCCTTCTTGTCAGATGAGCACCAAGCTAATCGCTTGGGAAGAGACTACAAGGCATAAATATAGGACTTCCTCAAGCTTCAGTTTACTGAGGAGAGGTAGAAAATAGAGGTAAATCTTTAGCTCATCCAAGGCTGCTGGGCACTTCTCCATCCATTGGAAATCTTTTATCTATTTGGAGCTTGGAAGAAAGGAAGGTTTCTCTTGACTGACCTCGAGAGAAATCTACTGAGGGCCACTAGTCTTCCCATTAACGTTGTACCTCTTTAACAGACCTAGATGGTTTCATTTCCTGAAGTGCCTATATTTTCTTTAGGTTGGCCTCATTCCCCTGCTGTGATACCATAAAGTCAAGAAACTTTTTGGAGGTGACCCCAAAATGCCACAATACCCCAAATGTTTCTTTGAGGTTGGTGATGTAATACTCGATGGTGTACTTTTAATGAGCATATCATCTATGTATACCTCTATGTTCCTCCCAATCTATGCCTTGAAGATTTTATTGATGAGCTATTCAAAAGTTGCCCCCACATTCTTTAAATCAAATGGTATGATCTTGTAACAAAAAAGATCTCGATCAATAATAAAAGCCATGCTCTTTTCATCCTTAGGAGCCATCCAAATTTGGTTGTAGCCAGAGAAGGCATCCATAAAGGAGAGGAGCTGATGTCCTGATGTAGCATTCATCAATTGATCGATCCAAGATAAAAGATAGCTATTTTTGGGATAGGTCTTATTGAGGTCAATATAGTCAATACATGCTTGCCATTTTTCCTTCATTTTTTTGACCAGCATGATATTGGCCAGTCACTTGGGGTAAATAACTTCCTGCATGAAGCCAACCTTCATGAGTTTATCCACCTCTTCTTCTATTATCTTTTGGCACTCCGATGCAAAGTTTCTTTTCTTCTGCCTGATAGATCGATGATTTGGATCCACATTTAGGCGATGGATGATCAACTCCAGATCTATGCCCGATATATTTGAGACCATCCTGGCAAAGACATCAATGTTGGATTGGAGGAACAAGATGAGGTGATGGCAATCCTCTTCAATCAGATTAGAACCAATTTGAATCATTCTGGTTAGATCTTCTTCTTTCAATGCTATCAAAATGAGATCTTCAATTGACCGACCTCTTTGCCCCATCAACTCATCTCGAACATCAAGCTCTTTGGTTAGAGGAGGCTCCTTGAGCACTTCTCATATAGGATTGCTTTGTAGCAAGCTTTGCCTACTTTTTGGTCTCCTCATATCTCACCGACCCCTTGAGGAGTAGAAAATTTCATTAATAGGTGATAGATTAATACTATGGCATGCATGACATTTAGCCTGGGTCAGCCAAATAAAGTATTATAAGTAGAAAGGATTTTCATGACCAAAAAATGAATCCAAATAGTTGATTGCTTTGGAGCACATCTCATAGTTACGTGGAGGGATACAACCCCTTCCATAGGTATGGTGTTGCCATGAAATTGATCGATGGGGATGCTACTTTGTTTAGCTTATCATAAGACAAATCCATTCTTGCAAAGGCATTGTAAAACAAAAATATCTATGGAGCTTCCATTATCGACTAAAACATGTCATACATTATAATCCAAAATGCTCAAGGTAACTACAACTAGATCATTATGGGGACATATTATTTCCTTATGATCAGTATTGGAAAAAGTGATCTCATCTTTGACCCTCCTCTTCTTCTGCTTCTTTGCTTTAGTTCGGCTCTCCCCTTGGGTATTTTGGCTCGAATCGAATATGGAGTTGCCGCACTATCCCTCGGAGAGGGTATGAGTGACCCTTATCATAGGCCTATTCTCTTGAGGGTCTTCAAGTCATGGTGGCTCAGGTTTGGTCTCTCTCTAGTTCAACCATTCTACTATGTACCTCCTCAGTCGTCCTTGTCTGATGAGCTCTTCGATTTTTTCTTAGGGTTCATTACTAGAGTTCTCTCCATACCAAGTTCAGACCTCTTCTGCATTTACGCACTTCTCTACCCTCACCAACATCTTGGTGAAGTTCTTTGGATACTTCTTCTTAGGTCATTCTTTTGAAGTCTGGCTTTGAGTGCTGTCATAGCCACGGACTGATCAAGATCACGTACTTCTAAAGTCGTGGCGTTAAAGTGATTGATGTAATCTTGCCATGGCTTTTTTCTCCTTGCTTGATGCTAATGAGGAAGTCCAAGCCGCGGTGCTACCGATGACTGCTAACAAAGTAAGCTGCAAATGTCCTTCCAAGTTGCTCAAAAGAGTCTATCAATCCTGGCTGAAGGCTCAAATACCATTGTCGGACTGCCTTTCTTATAGTTGATGGGAATGCCCGATAGAGAATTGGATCTAACACCCCATGGAGAAGCATTAGAGCTTTGAAGCTTTCCAAATGGTCGACGGGGTCTGAAGTCCTGCGTATGGTTCAAGTTGCAGCATTTTGAATGACATGGGTAGTGGTTCTTCCAAAATTCTCCTAGTAAATGGGGGGTTGGTATTAAAGCCGAAGTCCTCTCCTTACTGCTGAGCTTGACCCTGCAATGCTTTGATCCATCATTGCATCTCTTGAAACTTCCTATCCACCTCAAGGTCTCGGGCTATATGTGGCCCGTGATAATGAGGAGACTGATTACTCGGGGTAGAGTTCCTCTCTAATTGTGGAGTCAGTGAGCAGCTGCATCTCCTCCTGATAGGACTAGTAGGTTTTTTATAATGACTTTGTCCTAGCCTTGGGCTTCATGGAAATGAGTGCTAGTTTGATAACTGGTTCTTATTTGGATGTGGAGCATCTGGTGGTGGCTAAGGCATAGTAGTCTGTTGCATTTCTCATACTACAGTAGATAAAGCTTGCACTTATTGAATAAGGCTATTGAACCACTTGTTGGATACTACCGGAGTGGCTGTACAGGTGGCAGTGCCTGAGCCGATTCAAGCACGATGACCTATGGCTGTACATTATATCTCACATTCCCCATTGGAGCGGCGAGACATGTTTGATGCCCCCCTTCATAGTCGCATGGTGCTTGCTCTCAAGATGATTCCCAAATATAGATTGAGGCCCTTCCTCTGGCGCCAATTGTTGCTGCCAAACCATGGGCTTGAGACTAGGAAGCTTGCCCTTGGTTGGGAGATGATGCTAAAGGAACGCTAGAGTGATACCTACAAAACAAGTCCTCGATCGGATTGTTCTTCAGTGGGGATCCTTTGATGTTCAAGTTAGTGATTGGAGAACAGAAAGGAAGTTTGAAAATTTTCAAAAAAAATATACCTTGGGGTCCCTGCTCTTCTTTTATTTATAATGGAGGGATTAGAGTCATATATCTTCCGGGTTGCTAACTTTTTCCTAGATATCATGCACAGGTCATGCTAGAAATGATTATCCTTCCACATTTGTGATGCAGGGCTGGCAGATTACTTCCATTTTTGGATGTGATTTGATCTAGACTGTTCCAGCTTTCTTATCCAATGTCTCTTTGATCAGAAGTTGATTTTCTTCTCAAAATGGTCTTCTTATAGAATCGGAGTAGCTTGCTAAAAGTGTCAAGCCCCAAGTTATGACGTCTCCTATGGATTTATCCCCGGCTTTGCCAGAGGGTCGGTTGAAGGGGGATGGGGACCTTGGCTTTTATCGAGGTGCAAGTTGGATGAGGCTGAGGTAGGTGTTGGCTAAATAAAAAGTGCTAAAAAATGGATCTATGCCCGCGGGCAACTCCACCAGGTCAGCAAAAGTTGATTTCTTCAATTCCCAGTCATGATCCAAGTCCATGGAAATCGAAGCTCGGTGAAGACCGAAGTCATAAAGGCCAAGGCCGAGGTAGGTCGCCCATAATAGAGCACAAAAGTGCTTTGTGCTTATTTCTATATCAAACAAGCTTTTTGCAAATAGATCGTCTAACAACCAATCAACTGATCATGCTACACATTCTTTTCTTGATATTAATAGCAGCATAAACAATTGGTTCAAGCAATATTTCCATCTATTTGTTTATTTTTGTTCAACTACTTCAGGCTTCATTTGTTGCGCTAATTTTAAGTTTATCTTTTTAGTTTTTGCATACTACCAATATGGCAGTTACAGATTTTTCAAGCTCATTCTAAAAGCAGCTAGATTCTTGATTTTCAAAACTATTGCCTTGCACCACTAACCGATGATGAAACGTTTAGTCTGTTTAGTTTCTTCCTTCCTATTCCTCTTTCAGATTTGAGAACATAACCAACCATTTCTTTTGATTAAATTGCAAATTTAAATTATCATTCAGGATCATTTATTTTGAGAGAAATTCTTTGTCCATTGCCTTCAGTGGGGAAAAAGCATATTGCCTAATCATACTAGGTCACGAATCTGGAGGGTCCTTTATAGGCGGAGCTTAGTTGATGGTGACGACCATACCGCCTGACAGAGAATGAAATTCGGTACGGAGAGGAAGGCGTCGTCAGGTGGATGGTGACAGCTATACTGGCAGGTCGTGGGCCGCATGGGGCTGGTTACAGAGAGAGTGATGTCGCTGGTGGCGGCGGCCATATCGTCCGATCTTGTTGCACTGATGGTGACAGATCATCCAGAGGAGTCCGGACTTATAGGAGAGTTCGGCTGAAGAAAAAGCTCGGGAGGAGCTCGGCTGTAGAGGAGTTCGGAGGAGCTCGATCGAGGGAGTCCGAAGGAGCTCGGTTGGTTGAAGGGACAGCCGCTTGAGGAGTTCGACCGAGGGACGACTGCTGAAGAGTTCGGACATTGGAGAATTCCGTTAAAGCCCGGCCGCTTAGAGTTCTAAGAGCTCGGTTGCTAAGCAATTCGGCTGGCTGAAGGGGTTCGAAGGAGCTCGGCCGCTGGTGAGGAGCTCGGCCACTAGGCAGCTCGGCCGGCTGGAGGGGTTCGGTCTGAACGCTGAAAGTCCGAAGGAGCTCGGCCAGCTGGGCAGTTCGACCGGCTGTAAGGGTTCGGCTAAGGCTCGTCCATTGAAGCTCTTCCACGGCTACTGGTTGCATTAGGCAGGGCATCGGGCTATACTTCGACAGGAACGAAATTTATCCCCAATACTGAATAATATATATGACTTTCTATATCTTTATATGATATTTTGCTGATTATTATGACTTTCTGTAAATATATATGACATCTTGAATAATATATATAATTTCTTATAAATATATATGACATCCTAAATAATATATATAATTTTTTATAAATATATATGATATCCTAAATAATATATATGACTTTTTGATCTTTAGATGATGTCCTATTAGTTATTATAACGAACAGAAAATCATATAAGGCATCAAAAAATTATAATAATTATAGAAAGTCATTTATATCGCTCAAGATATTATATATATTCATAGAAAGTTATATTAAATATTAGAAAATTATATATATTATTCAAGATGTCATATAATACATTAGGAAGTTATAATAACTAACAATATATTATATAAAAATATAAAAATTCATATATTATTCAGAATATCATATATACTTATAGGAAGTCATATAGACATTATATAATAATAATATTATTTTTTCTTTATTTTATGAAAAAAAAATATTTTTATAAAAAAAATTAAGAAAAAAGCCAACAGCATTAAATGCCTGCCGTAATATTGATTATGCTATATGGCCCGATTGGGCAGTGTGCTTTTTATCCACCGGGAGGTAGTGGACAAGAAATTACTCTTTATTTAGAAAAGCAGAGCAGACGATGTATTGGACATGTCCCATGAAACTTTGGGGCTGGATATTGCCAATCATGCAATTGTCAAACTTATGCAAAAGAAAGCAAAGTTGGGTCTATATATTTAGGCTTTGTATTTCATTGTTTTTCTATCACATCCATTCATGTTTGGTTTTTGCACGTATGCTTTTAGAAATCTCCTTCCACAAATGAAACCACAAAGATAGCTCTTTTTACTCTTAACCATCTGCTTCAGAATCCAAAGTATATTATTTAAAATTGCTATATGTTTTAGATCAGAATGATGAGTTTGTTCTGGAGCCCCAGGTCATGAGATGAGCAGAATGGAGATCGGAATGTTGCTATGCATAATTCTATAAGCTTGAAAATGAGAATTGATAGGATTTGTTTCCTTGCATAAGGATGAGCTTTTTGATAGAGGACCATCTATTAATAAGAAATCTAGGTACACTTTTGTTAGACACATACAATAATTAGCAAATATTAATTATATTTGAAAATAAATAAATTTTATTTTTTTGGAGCTAGAATTATGTGGACTCTAGAATTCGAATTTCGTGAGGTATCTAGTATTTTACTTTCGTGGACTCTTTTTAGGGTTTTAGGTTGTTTGGATAAACTAAAACCCATTTTCTTCCGAATTCATTTAATCAAACTGGTCCATGTCATCATCCTAAGTGCCATGTCAACAACCAATTAATAGTGCCATGTAAGCATATAGTTAGCACCTTTTGCCAGGTAGCAGTGCCATATCATCTATTAGCATAAACTTCTATGTCTTTGCTAATTCAGCAGTATATGCCATGTTAGCACCACATCAGCCCATGAAACCCATTCCCCGGCTAATTTCGGCATGTTGATTCTAATTTTGGCATTTGTTCCTACTGATCCTACATCTACAATGAGCTTTTCTTTGCTAGAAGGTGAATTAGTGGTTTAAAGTGCTCTTTGTAAGAAAAATGAGGTTGAAGTAGTTTTGGATGATGAAATTGTTACTTCTCATGGTAGCTTTTATCATTATCTTGTTCAATGGCAATGCTTTTTTTCATTTGGATCACAAAGGTTGAGTTTAGCACCATGGATCCTAAGCTTCCCATTTGGATCACAGAGGTTGAGTTTAGCACCATGGATCCTAAGCTTCCTAAGTGGTAATCAAACTCTCCAGTTGAGTTCTTTCCAACTAAGAGAATATGATACCAGACCATCCATTAATAAGAAATCTAGATGAATTTTTGCTAGGCACAAATATAGAAATTAGAAAATTTTATTTGGTTTGAAAATAAAGGAATTTTTATTTTTATTTGGAACTAGAATTTTATGAACTTTAGAATTAGAATTTTATGAGGATTTTAGTATTTTATTTTTATACAGGCTCTTATTAAAGTCTTGGGTTATCTTTATAAATCTAGGCCTATTTTCTCCTAGATATGTTTAATCAAATCAGTCCACATCATCATCTTAGTTGCCATGCTAACCAGTCAACAATGCCATGTAAGCATACAACTAGCACCTTTTGATAGGTCAGTAACGTTATGTCATTTGTTAGCATTAACTTTCACGTCTTTAACACATTAGCAGTATCTGCCGCATCAGTACCATATCAGCCCCTGCTCGTGGTTAATTTCGACATGTTGATTCTATTTTTGGCATATGTTTTTGCTAATTTTGCCTCTACAGTGAGCTTTTCTTTATTAGGAGGTGAATTAGTGGTTTAAAGTGCTCTTTGTGAGAAATATCAAATTAAAATAATTTTAGATGATGAAAATATTACTTTTTTGGATGGTATTAGAGCAAGGATTGCGTGACATGTTAAATATATAACTAGAAAATTGAATGCTTACATATATGATATGTTTTATATTCAGATAACTTAGTAATCAAAGATGAATAAGCCATCAAACCGTCTAATCATGAGGGACAAGTATGGTTTAAAGGCCATCTCCTCTTATTCAGTGGGGATCCCTTAAGGTGGTAGGGGTGCCACCGTGAACTCATTCATTAAGATGAACAGTGAAAGAATTTTTATGATTGAATTTATTTCAATTAGAAAGTTAAACATGAATGTGTTTAGATTAGATCTAAAAGGTAATTTATGGTTTAATTTTTAGTATATTTTATTTTTTGTTTAAAAACTAGCAATAGGTTGTTGTTTGAGGAATAAGCCGATCCATTTCTAAAATGAGTCGATCCATTTGGAAAATATAAAATAAAATTTTTTTAAAATTTAAAAATTATTTTTGAAATGTCAAACCCCAATCCATGAGCCCAAAACTTAATTAAAAGAATTAAGTATTGTTTATTGAATCTAGAATAATGAATTAAAAATTCTAAGATATAATCATATGACTGTGGGTTAAAGGGTTAGATAAATTAGGTCAATTAATTGGGTTAGACCTAAGGTTAGTTAAAGAATGAATTAATCTAGAGTAATTAATTAAATCTAACCAAGTGTTAAATTAGATTAGGTCAAGGGCACTCTAGAATCAATTTCAATAGTTGTAGTTGGACAAGTCCATATCTTTAACTAGACCAAGATGGACTTGATTCATGGCTAGACGGTTAAGTCCGAAATTGCTAGGTTGATCAGATTAAACCTAATTAACCGATTGGTGTCTAAGGTAAGTTTGGCGGTCTAGACCAGTGGTTTTTAATTAGGAGCTACTCGCATTGATTCGATCTTTGACGAGTTAATAGCATATCTCTTCCACTGATCTCACTTACCTAGCCGACATGATCGAATGGAATTTGATTAGATCACTTGATGATTCGGACTGACCCATATCATTAGGAATTAGTTTGACTGATTTCAATTAGTAAGATTGAATAAGGTACCCATGGACCTAAGTTGATCCTAGTCCTAACCTATTGACTTAGTAAAGTCAGTGGGAGAAATTTGGTCAATGTCTATTCTTTCTTTAAATCATAAATAACCTAAATTTTTTAAATTATTAGGTCCTTAAAATGACTAAGTTATGAAGATAATCGAGTCATAGCCTCCTATTAAGATGAATAGTAATGAGTCTAATTTTTTGGATGGACATTGGAGGTGCCTTATACCTGATGTTTATTTGGATATTGAAATTACTATCCATTATATGATGATTAGATCGTACTCTTTTAATGGTGATTAGATTAGTCAGAGCTTTCTTCGGGCCTGATTATCATTGGTTTAATGCACCGAAGTCAATCATGTTAATGGTGGGACCTAATCAGACCTTTTCAATAGAGGCCATAGCCTATTGAATTGGCTTCTGAGGCAAAACCTAAATACTAAAAATTATTTAGAGAAATAATTAATTATGAACCTACCTATAGATGCACATGGATTAGCCAGAGCTTATTAGGGTTAATTTATTTAAGTACTTATTAGGTTTCATATTTTTCTTTTAGATAAATAGAATGGCTAGAGTAAGTCCGCTCCATTCACTATTAGACAGTGGTAAGCAATTAGGACCTAAAAATGAGGAGTCTAGTATTGACCCTAATTAAGCAGATCCGAAGAGAAATTATCCTCTTGATCCAAATAGGCTGAATAGAAAAAATCAGCAAGTGGTTGCTGGTCAAGATTGTTATATGATAACACCTTGCAATTTCTTTGTATGTGATATATCTACCTGGGTATTAGATATCAGGAGTCCAGTTTACATATACAATTCGTTGCATTGACTACAAATTGGTAGAAAATTTGAGGACAATGAAAGATTTCTTAATGTTGGGGATGGAAGAAAAGTTTCAGTCCTAGCATTGGAAACTCTTGAGCTATTTTTTAAAAATAAAAATATTATTTTAAGTGACTCACTTTCATCTTTTATGATGAACATAATATCTATTGAGCTTTTGGTTCAGAATGATTATTATTTATCAATAAAAAAAATTATTATGATATTATTATGAATGACTTGGGAGAAACTTCCTACATCCTAGGGATGAAGATCTCTAGGGATAGATCTAAAATATTGCTTGGACTATCCCAGTCCACATACATCGATACCATACTAAAGAGGTTCAGTATGGAGAATTTCAAAAAGGGCTATCTCTCGATAGGCCATGGAATTACTCTTTCGAAGAAGGATTGTCCGACAATCCCTCAAGAAAGAGAGCGTATAAGTAGAATTTCATATGCTTCGATAATGGGTTCTATTATGTATGCCATGACATGTATGCGATCGAATGTGGCAACTTACTAGGGATAGTGAGTAGATATCAGTCTGATCCAGGTGAGAATCACTAGAAGATTGTAAAAACTATCCTTAAGTATTTAAGAAATACTAAGGACTAGTGGCTCATCTATGGAGATTTTGACTTAAAACTTATGGGATATACTGATTCCAATTTTCAGTCAGACCATAATAATAGCAAGAGTGTGTCAAGTTATGTATTTACCATGAATAGTGGAGCGGTCTGCTGAAAAAATTTCAAGCAGCATATTATGGCCGATTCTATGTGCGAGGCAGAGTATGTCGCAGCATCCGATGCTGTGAAGAAAGCTATGTGGCTACGAAAGTTCATTGGCGAGCTAGGAGTGGCACCCTCCTTGGATGGTCTGATTCTGCTTTACTGCGACAGCACTAGAGCCATAGCTCAAGTGAAGGAGCCAAAGGTGCATCAGCGCACCAAGCATATTCTATATCGCTACCACCTTATACGAGAGATCATGGAATGAGGTGACGTCGACCTTCAGAAGATCGATGGAAAGGAGAACATGGTTGATCCATTTACTAAAGCTCTCAGAATCAAAGACTTCGACAATCATAAATGGAAGATGGGTATACGATACTATTCTGGGTAGCTTTAGTCAAAGTGGGAGTTGTTGGAAAATGTATCCTAAAGCCAATTATCTAGGTTGTAGATGGTTGAGCTAAATATAATTTTACTTAAATTATTAATAAATAAAATTATTATTTTAGCTTTTCATCATTTTGTGCATCTTTCTGTAATGAACTCTCATGTGATGAAGTCTTTAGGACTATTTAGACTCGATAAAAAAGGATTTATTGTTTAGTCCTTAAACGTGTTCACAATCAAATGATTCGTTGTTATCTAGGATGATAATGTATCGAGTGTTGGTCATTGTGTGCCATAAGTATTGGTTATTCTCTTAACCAAGAAGTATGGAGATACTGTTATGGCATACAGGTGAAGTGTAGGGATACATTTTACTGAACGTGATTCAACTATGGAGCTCTCTACTGTCAAGAGTTGCTAGTGAAGGATATGGGTATAAGTGTTCCTTAGACATAAGATTACTATGGTGACTTGCAAGCAACTCACTGTACTTAGATACCAAACTACCTGAATTTCTAATTTAGTGATAGAAGGCTACTGGGTGCAGTCAAGTAGTTGTGAAGTCGGTGCGTGAGTCAAGATGGGATTGACCCCTCCAAGTGTTGGAGCAAGTGCATCACTGTATTTTAATTTAAGAAACCCTCGATCGAGGTGGTACATGTGATGGATACTAAATTTTGAAATATACTGTGGATGAATTTTAGGGTTGGCAGTAAACTTTAGATCATCCTTTGAGCATCGATGTCAACAGGATGAATTATACGGTAACCATATGCCATAAGTTCATCATTGTTGCATTGCAACTTTTCGATCTATCCGAATGTCGGATACCATTGCTAGATGGTCACATTGATTGGTATAGAAAATTAGTTCTTGTGCTATTGACTTAAGATTCAAACCTATGGGATCACATATAATAGAAGTTTCTACCTGATCTGATGGCTGATCAAGAGTCTCAATAGTCTGGGACTCTATGGTCAAGAGTTCCAACGGGCTAGGTCTTTATGATCAGGAGTCCCACTGGAGTGGGATTCTACCTTTATGAATCCCATTGGATTGAAACTCAGAGTTCTACTTAATTAAAACTCTCTAATCAAGTGTTTCACTGGTCTGAAACTCTATGATCGCGAGTTCTATTCGTTTGGGACACTGGGCTCAAGAGTCCCACTAGATTGGGACTCTTCATGAGTTTCATATTGATGGGACTCTATTGCCCAGACACCCACCTAATTGAGATTCTATATTTTTTAGAGGATTAATTAGTAATTTGATAGTTGATTAGCTTAATTTGATTGAGCGATAAAAATTCGATCAAGTCTGATCGAATTGGATTCGATTGGGTTTGATCCGATCAGATCGTAAGATGATCTAATCGCTATGGAAGATTTGATCCTGATTTGATCAGGAGCTAAATCTAATTTATTTCTAATTTGATTAAAAATTAATTAGATTGAGTTAAGCCTAATTTGGTTGGATTTAACCTGATTTAATTGATTTAAATTAATTAGTTTGGTTGAAACCAATTTGGATCAAGTTAAATGAGATTTGAATTTAAATTCTCCCTAGCGCCCACCATATTTGATTTTTCCACCTTGACCCACGCCCCATCTATTTTCTATATAAGTTTTTCTCATGCAGAAGAGAGGATATCTGCACCCCTTCTCATCTACCTTTGACTTGGTCCAAGGGTTGGATCAATTCAAAGCAAGTTGAATTTTGAATTCAACTTATTTTTTTGAAACCAATCCTCCCTCTTATCCTTATCTCTATGCCTCCCTTTTGTTTTGTCGTATTTTTTTTAGGGGGTAACCAAAATGTGCACACATAGAAGGAGAATCCTTCTGCGTGTTAAACACCTGGGAGGGGGCGTTGGATAAGGATAAGAGCTCACTTGATTTTTGAAATCAAGTGAACGGTTCAAACATCCTAACCTCCCTCTTCTTATCTCAACCCACGCAGAATTCCCCTTGGTTGTCACCAATTTAAAAGTGTTTTTAGATGGGCGTGCATGGGTTGACATGAAGGATCAGAGTGGGGCATGGAAAGATTTCTTAGTGAGAGAAAATTAGAGTGGGACGCATTTATCTGGGGTGGAAAAGTCAAATAGGAGTTTCCATTACCAGATTTCTTCTCTTACGCTTTTCTTTTTTTTTTCTCTCTTTGGATGCCCAGTCATATATTTTAAGAGTGGGTGTACGGTAGAAAGGAGTGTCCTTCTCCCATGGAAATTTGTTTCGTGGGAAAATTCTAAAGAGAGAGGGCGTGAAAGAGTTTCCAGGCATTAGGGTTTTTGGTGAGTGTAAAACCCTATAGTTGGGACTCTAGGTTTGGGTGGAAAGATCGAGTGCTGTGAGCATCAGATCACCACCAAATTTGAAACACCATCTCATCATCCTCCAAAAAATATGTTCTAATTTTTGGAGTATCTGAAAGATCAGAAAGAAGGTGATCGATTAGATCGATCGCGATTAGACGTTGAAGGTTCCAGCGAGAAGCTAGCATTCCAATAGAGCTGATTAGGACTAGGAGCTCCGTGTGGACCATCCATAGAGGCCGGATGAGTATGTGGCTATAGCATAACACCAGAGGCTTATTTTGATGGATTCAAATCATGGAGATCATCTATCCGTGCAAAGATATCGAGTTGTGAACTCGAATCGATCAGCAAATGCGATTTGCTGATCAATTATATTTAAATTTTTAAATTGCATATTAGCATGTCTAATCCTGAGTAGGGTTAATTGATTAGATCAATGCATGTAGTAGATTAATATTTGATTAATTCTAGCTTTCGTTGCTATTAAATTTTGAAAATGTTTTGAATTGCGTGCTAAAAATCCTGCTCGATTTCCTCACAAAGTGTAGGATTTGCAGTACTACTTTCAAAAAAAATTTAAAAAATAGCTAAAATATAGTAAAAAATTAATTAATCTAATTAATTAATTATTGATCATATCAAAATATTAAATCTTATACTAAGAATCTAAATATAATATGCATGCATTCATATAGATCTAAAAAATAAAAAATAATGCAGCAAACTCTTTACTACATCTATCTGTTCAGAACATAATACCTTTCATGGGTAGCTGATTACCATAATCTGAATCCATCAAATAATATTTTAGTATCGCACCACTGTTGAACATATGTTCGGCCTTTATGGTTGATCCATACGGAGCTCCTGATTCCGATCAGCCCCATTGGAGTGCTAGCTCCTCGATAGGGCCTTTGATGGCTGATCTCGATCGATCCAATCGATCATTTTTTTTTTGATCTTCTAGATATTCTAAAAAATTAGAGCATGTACTTCAGAGGATGATGAAGTGGTGTTTTAAATTTGGTGGTGATTGAATGCTCACAGCACTCGATCTCTCCATTCGAACCTAGAGTCCCAACTCTAGGGTTTCACTCATCCAGAAAACCCTGATGCCCAAAAATCTTCTCACACCCACTCTCGGATGATTTTTTTCATGAAACAAGTTTTCACAGATTGATAACTCTCCTCTCTACACAAACCTTAATTGGATCCCATCCAAAGTGGTCATCCAAAAGAGATAAAAAAGCAAGAATGGCATGAGAAAATAGTAGGCGCAGATGAGGTTTCTCTCTGTTGAATTTTCTTTCACACAAAAACCATCACCCCAACCCTCTGGAAGTCTCACCCTAGATGGAATCTTCCCTCTCATGTAGCCTCCTTCATCTTCCTTTTATGGACAAAAATTTTTACCTTTTATTGGCATGCGTGAGATGGGAAAAATGCATGGAATAGATAAGGGTTGGAGGTTGAACTTGTTTCAACCTCCCATCAAATTTGAATTCAAACAAGTGCCTCATCCACTTCCAACGCCAATGCCACTTTGAGAAACATGTAGAGGGACTTCTCATCAGCATGCCCACACTTTGAGCCATTCAAAAATGGGTGACATAACATAGGTTGGCATGGAGAATAGATGAGATAGGGAGGTTGAACTTGTTTCAACCTCCAACTCATTTGAATTCAAATTTAAATAAATTTAATCTGATCTAATGCTTGGACTAGGTCAAAGAGGGAAATGAGATGGCACACAAGACTCTCTTGTGCATGAGAAAAACTCACATAAAAAATAAAGGGGCATGGAGAATGGCATGGACAAAGTCAAAGTGGTGCAGGAAAAAAAAAGAGTTTGAAATTCAAACCATTTGATTCATTCAAATTTTATTTCAACCAAACTAATTTAACTAGACCATATTAGACTAGGTCAAACCTAATCAAATTAGACTTAACCCAAATCAATAAACTTCTAATCAAATTAGAAATTAATTAGGTCCAACCCCTGATCAAATCAAGGTCAAATCTTCCATAACGATTAGGTTATCTCATGACCTGATCGGGTCAAACCCAGTCAAATCAAATTCAACCAGACTTGATCAAATCCTTATCACTCAATTAAATTAAGCTAATCAGCAATCGAGTTGCTAATTAATTCTCTAAAATATAGAGTTTCAATTGGATGGGAGTTTGGATAATAGAGTCCCATCAACATGAAACTCATGAAGAGTCCCAATCCAGTGGGACTCTTGACCCCAGCGTCCCAAATAAATAAAAATCATGATTAGAGAGTCTCAGACTAGTAGAACTCTAAGTCTCAATCTAGTGGAACCTATAAAGATAGAGTTTCAGTGCAGTGAAACTCTTGATCACAGAGTTTCAGTTTAGTGAAACTCTTGAACACAGAGTCCTAGGTCATCAGGACTCATGATCAACCATTAGATCAGGAAGAAACTCCTTATGTGTGTAATCCCATAGGTTCGAATCCTAAGCCGGTAGCATAGAAACTGATTTTTTATACCAATCGATGTAACCATCTAGAAATGGTACTCGACGTTCAGATAGGTCGAATTTATCGCAATGCAACATCGACAAATCTATAGAATATGATTACTATATAATTTATCCCCTTAACCTCAATGCTCAAAAGATGACTTAGGATTCAACTATCAATCCTGAAAAATCATTTATAGTGTATTTCAAATTACAGTGTACATCGAATGGACTATCCCGATCGAGATTTTGCTAAATTGAAATACATTGATGCACTTGCTCCAACACTTGGAGGGGTCAATTCCATCTTGACATACACACCAACTTCACAAGTACTTGACTGCACCTAGTAGCCTTCCATCACTGAATTAAAAATTCAGATAGTTTGGTACCTAAGTGCAGTGAGTTGCTTGCAAGTCACCATGGTGATCTCAGGTCTAAGGCATACTTATACCCATATCCTTCGTGAGCAACTCTTGACAATAGAGAGCTCCACAGTTGGGTCATGTTCAGTGAAATGTATCCCTATACATCACCTATATGCCATAATAGTATCTTCATACTTCTTGGTTAAGAGGACAACCAATATTTATGGCACACAATGATCTACACTTGATACATTATCATCCTAAATAACAACATATCATTTGATCGTAAACTAGTTTAAGGACTAAATGATAAATCCTTCTTTGTCGAGTCTAAATAGTCCTAAGAACTTCATCACAGAATAGTTCATTACAAGAAGATGCACAAAATGATGAAAAGGCCAAAATAATAATTTTATTTATTAATAATTCAAGTATAATTATATTTAGCTCAACCATCTACAACTTAGATGATTGGCTTTAGGATACATTTTTCAACAACTCCCACTTAGACTAAAGCCACTCAAAATAGTATCTAATACCCATCTTCCATTTGTGATTGTCGAACTCTTTAATTCTGAGAGTCTTAGTAAAGGGATCGGCCACGTTCTCCTTTCCATTGATCTTCTAAAGCTCGATGTCATCTTGTTCCATGATCTCTCATACAAGATGGTAGCGATGCAGAATATTCTTGGTGCACTGATATGCCTTCAGCTCCTTCGCTTGAGCTATATTTCCAGTGCTGTCATAATATAGTATAACTGGACCATCTAAGGAGGGTGCCACTCCCAACTTGTCGATGAACTTTCGTAGCCACAGCTTTCTTCACAGCATCGAATGTCACGACATACTCCGCCTCGCACATAGAATCGGCTATAGTGTGCTACTTGAAACATTTTCAGCAGACCGCTCCACCATTCTGGGTAAACACAAAACCTGACACACTTTTGGTATCATCATGATCTAACTGAAAATTAAAATTAGTGTATCCCATAAGTTTCTAGTCAGAATCTCCATAGATGTGCCACTGGTTCTTGGTATTTCTCAAATACTTTAGGATTGTCTTCACAATCTTCCAGTGATTCTCATCTAGATCAGACTAGTATTTGCTCACACCCCTAGAAAGTATGCAATGTCTGATCTCGTACACATCATGGAATATATAATAGAACTCACTATCGAAGCATATGATATTCTACTCATACGCTCTCTCTTTTGAGGAGTTGTCGGATAATCCCTCTTCGAGAGCAAAATTTCATGGTCTATCGGAAGATAGCCCTTCTTGAAATTCTCCATATTGAACCTCTTCAGCACGGTATCAATGTACGTGGACTGAAATAATCCAAGCAACTTTTTAGATCTATCCCTATAGATCTTTATTCCTAAGATGTAGGAAGCTTCTTTCAAGTCCTTCATGGAGAATTAAGATGATAGCTAAACCTTTATTCCCTGTAATGCAGGGATGTCATTTTCAATTAAGAGAATGTCATCTACATATAGTATAAGAAATACAACAATAGAATCATTGGCCCATTTATACACGCAGGATTCTTCTCTATTCTTAACGAAGCTATACGTTCTGATTATTTTATCAAAATGCATGTTCTAACTCTATGATGCCTGTTTCAATCCATAAATAGATCTTTGAAGCTTGCATACCTTAGACTCATCTATGGATGTGAAATTCTCAGGCTATATCATATACATTTCTTCATCCAGCTCTCCATTTAGAAAAGCTATTTTTACATCCATTTGTCAGATCTCATAGTCTAGATATGCCGCTATCGCAAGCATGATCCGAATAGATTTGAGTATTGCCACTGGAGAAAATATCTCATCATAGTCAATACCATAATGCTGACGATATTTCTTGTAACCAGATGAGCTTTATAGATCTCCATCTTTTCGTTTGCGTTTCTTTTTCTTTTAAAAATTCACTTACATCCAATCGGTTTTACCCCTTCAGATGGATTAACCAGTGTTCATACACTGTTGACCTTCATGGACTCCATTTCGAACTTTATGGCTTCCAGCCATTTATCGGAGTTAGACCTTTGCATGGCATCCATGTAGGTGATCGAATCCTCATTGTTCTCATTGAGTTCAACAGGATCACTATCTCGGACCAAGAAACAGTAGTATCTATTTGATTGATGTGGTATTCTACCGAATCTTCTTGTTCCTATTTGAATAGACTTTAGATTTGATCTTATCAAATCTAGTTCTGCAGGTTCACCAGAATGTGTCGGATCTTCCACCTATCAAACTTCATTAAGTTCAACATTAGAGACAGCTGTTCCTTCACTAAGGAACTTCTTTTTCAAAAAGACTGCTCTATTGCTGATGAACATCTTTTGTTCTTTAGCAAAATAGAAGTAATAACTTCTAGTTTCCTTGGGGTACCCTATGAACAAGCATTTATCGAACCTAGGTTCAAGCTTTTCTGGCTACAAACATTTAACATAAGTGAGAGCGTATTGGCTTACACCCAGTCCATATCTCATATGGAGTCTTTGCAACAAACTTGTTCGAAATATTATTCAAAATAAAACAGGCAGTCTCTAGTGCACAATCCCAAAATAAAATCGACAGACTTGTAAACTCCATCATGGACCGAATCATATCCAACAAGATTCGATTCCTCCTTTTAGATACACCATTATGTTGTGGTGTTCTAAGAGGGGTCCATTATGAGAGAATTTTATTCTTTTATAGATATGTCAGAAATTCGTTGGAATGATATTCACCTTCTCGATCAGATCGAAGAGTTTTAATATTCTAAGTTATTTTTCTACCTTATTTTGATATTGTTTGAACATTTCAAATGAATTGAATTTATTCTTCATAAGATAGATGTATCCGTACCTAGATAGGTCATCAGTAAAATAATGAAATAATAAAATCCATCTCTAGCACATGTGTTCATAGATCTACATACATCAGTATGTACTAGATCTAGAAGCTCAGTAGCCCGCTCATCCTTTTCAGTAAAAGATGATTTGGTCATCTTACCAAGAAGACAGGACTCACAGGTATTCAATGATTCACAATCATCAATGTTAAGGATACGCTCCTTGACTAACTTATTAATCCTATTCTTGTTTATATAACTGAGCCTACAGTGCCAAAGATAGGCATTAGTGACATTATCTGATTTTGGTCATTTATTCAACGTGTACATTATACTAATAGACTGTGATAAAATATAAATACTATTTCTTAATTATTCTTGCATTATTATGATATTATTCATAATGATATTATAATAATATTTTTTTATTAATAAATTATAACCATCTTGGATCAAAAGTCCAATGGATATTATGTTCATCATAAAGGATGGATAATAGTGACAGTCACTTAAAATAATATTTTTATTTTTGAAAAATAGCTTAAGAGTTTCTAGTGCTAGGACTGAAACTTTACTTCCATCCCCAACATTAAAAAATCTATCATCATTCTCAAACTTTCTATCAATTTGAAGTCCATGCAATGAATTGCATATATAAATCGAACTCCCGATATCTAATACCTAGGTAGATATATCATATATGAAGAAATTGCAAGATGTTATCATATAACAGTCTTACTAGCAACCATCTTTTGATTTTTCCTGTTCAGTCTATTTGGGTTAAGAGAATAATTTCTCTTTGGGTCTGCCTTATTAGGGTCAATACTAGACTCCTTGTTCTTATATCCTAAATACTTGCCACTGTCCAACAGTGAACGGAGTGGACTAATTCTAGCCATTCTAATTATCTAAAAAAAATATAAAATCTTATTAGTACTCAAATTAATTAATTCTAAAGATTTAAATTTTAATCTAAAGATTTTTTTACTATTTTTAATGAATTGATAGCCTCTACCTCCAATTCAAGAAATTACACTAACTTCATAGTGAGTACTGGAATCCATATAGATCACAAACGGGCCCGAGAAAAGCTCTGGCTAACCCATGTGCATCTACAGGTAGGTTCATAATCAATTATTTCTTCAAATAATTTTTAATAATTAAGTTTTACCCTAGAAGTCAATTCAGTAGGTTATGGCCTCCATTGAAAAAGTTTGCTTAGGTCCAACCATTAATATGATTGACTTCGGTACATCAAAATAATGATAATCAGGCTTGAGAAAAGCTCTAACTAACCTAATCACCATTAAGAAAGTGCGACCTAATCATCATACGATGGATAGTAATTTTAATATCCAGATGAACATCAGGTGTAAGGCACCTCTAATGTCCACCCAGAAAATTGGACTCATTACTATTCACCTTAATGGGAGGCTATGACTCGGTTATCCCCATAACTTCATTATTTTAAAGACTTAATAATTTAGAGGATTTATATTACTTATGATTTAAGGATAGAAAGGATATGGATCAATTTTTTTTTATTGACTTTACCAAGTTAAGTCCTTCCACTGATTTCACCAAGTCAATATGTTAGGACTAGGATCAATTTAAGTCCATGGGCACCTAATTCAGTCTTATTGATAGAAATCAATCAAACTGATTTCTAGTGATATGGGTTAGTTTGAATTATCAAGTGATCTAATCAAATCTCAATCGACCATATCAGTCAGGTAAGTGAGATCAGTGGAAGGAATATGCCATTAACTCATCAAAGATCGAATCAGTGCGAGTAGCTCTCAATTAAAAATCACTGATTTAGACTGCCAAACTTATCTTAAATACCAATCGATTAATTAGATTTAATCTAATCAACCTAGCAATTTTGGACTAGATTGCTTAGCCATGAATTAAGTCCATTGGTCTTGTTAAAGACATGGACTCATCCAACTACAACTATTAGAGTTGATTCTAGAGTATCCTTGACCTAATTTAATTCAACACTTGGTTAAATTTGATCAATTACTCTAGATTAATTCATTCTTTAACTAACCTTAGGTCTAACCCAATTAATGGATCTAATTCATCTAATCCAATAATCCATAAGTTTATGATTAATGACTTAGAATCTTAATTCATAATTCTAGATACTAAATCATTATACTTAATTTTAATTAAGTTTATGAGTTGAGGGTTAGGATTCGGCATTTCAAAAATATTTTTTAAAATTTTAAAAGATTCTTTACAACTTAGCATTGTTCACTAATTGAGTCGGCTCACTTCAAAATTGAATGGCTCAATTCACAAACAACATTAGTTATAAGGTTTAATATGAAACTATGTACACTACATAATACTAAATCGTGAATCAAATTTTAGATCCTATCTAAACATGCATTTATGATTAAAAATTAGATTAAAGTCTAATTTAACATACATAAAAAAATAGATCTAATCTAAAAATTTGATGATCAACTACAAGATCAAGCACGTACAAGGACAACCTTTGCACTGTAGAGGGTAAACCCTACAGTAGGACAACCTGCAGTCTATGCGATCTTGATTTTAATTTTTAGATTAAATTAATTAGATTATTAGATTAATTTTTAGATTAAATCTAAATTATCGATCTAAATATGCAAACATATCATGTTTAGTGAATCTTGCTCTGATACCATTTAAAGGATGCAGTGCAGGGTTTGCAGTACTACTTTCAAAAAAATTTTAAAAAATAGCTAAAATAGAGTAAAAAATTAATTAATATAATTAATTAATTATTGATCATATCAAAATATTATATCTTATATTAAGAATCTAAATATAATATGCATGCATTCATATAGATCTAAAAAATAAAAATAATGCAACAAACTCTTTACTACATCTATCTGTTTAGAACATAATACCTTTCGCGGATAGCTAATCACCACAATCTGAATCTATCAGATAATGTTCTAGTATTGTACCACATCCACACATATGTCCGACCTCTATGGTTGGTCCACACAGAGCTCTTGGTTCCGATCAGTTCCACTGGAGTGTTAGCTCCTCGATGGGGCCTTTGATGGTTGATCTTGATTGATCTAATCGATTACCTTCTTTCTGATCTTTTGGATACTTCAAAAAATTAGAATATGTGCTTTGGAGGATGACGAAATAATATTTCAAATTTGGTGGTGATCCAATGCTCACAGCACTCGATCTCTCCATCCGAACCTAGAGTCCCGACTCTAGGGTTTCACTCACCCAGAAAACCCTGACGCCCAGTAACCTTCTCACGCCCACTCTCAGATGAATTTTTTCATGGAACAAGTTTTCATGGATCAAGGACTCTCCTCTCTACACAAATCACAATTGGATCCCATCCAAAGTAGTCAGCCAAAAGAGATAAAAAAGAAAGAATGGCATGAGAAAATAGTAGGCATAGATGAGGTTTCTCTCTGTTGAATTTTCTTTCACCCAAAAACCATCACCCCAACCCTCTGGAAGTCTCACCCCAGATGGACTCTTCCCTCTCACATAGCCTCCTTCATATTCTTTTATGCACAAAAAAATTTTACCTTTTATTGGCATGCGTGAGATGGGAAAAATGCGTGGAAGAGATAAGGGTTGGAGGTTGAACTTGTTTCAACCTCCCATCAAATTTGAATTCCTCGGACGTCAGTTTGAAGCAGGAGAAGATTGATCGAGGGCGCTGCCATAGCCAAAACAATAAATGACGGAGGAACAACAGAAAGGTCGGTCGCCTCCCGTATCATCGATGCCACGTCTAGGAGGAGCTTGATACTTCGGCTATCCATCATCTCCAGCATCAAAGCCTAGAGGAGCTCGCTCCAAACTATGCGATGACAGGGAAAACTATGTAAATTCTATGCAAAAAACTATGCAAAAACTATGTGATGACAGAAAAAACTATGTAAAAACAATGCAAAAAACTATGCAAAAACTATGTGATGATAGAGAAAACTATATAAAAACTATGCAAAAAACTATGCAAAAACTATGTGATGATAGAAAAGAAGCAGTCAATAGTGGTCGTGTTAAGAACAGGAGGAGAATCTCATCCTAACATGAGCCGATCAAAGTCCTTCAATCATGACTAGAGATAAGATCTCTTTCGAGCGACCATGCCAACCTCAGCTAGAGATAAGATCTCTTCTAAGCGATCGAGACAACCTCGACTAGAGATAAGATCTCTTTCGAGCGATCGAGTCAACCTCAACTAAAGATAAGATCTTTTTCGAGCGACCGTGTCAACCTCGGCCAGAGATAAGATCTCTCTCTTGAGTGCCCGAGCTTCAATCTCGACTAGAGATAAGATCTCTCTCGAGCGACTGCACCAACCTTGGCTAGAGATAAAATCTCTCCCGAGCGCCGAGCTTCAACCTCGGCTAGAGATAAGATCTCTCCCGAGCGACCGCGCCAACCTTGGCTAGAGATAAGATCTTTCCCGAGCTTCGGAGACCTCGTTCATTTAAGATGAGATGGGGGGTGAGGTCCTGATAATGGCCCTTATGTGCCCCCATAGTCCATTAGGAATAGGAGAAGAACCTCATCCTAACATGAGCAAAGTCGAAGGCCTCATTCATTTTAGACGAGATGGAGGGAGAGGCTCTGACAATGGCCCTTATGTGCCTCCATAGCCCATTAGGAATAGGAAGAGAGCCTCATCCTAACGTGAGCAAAGTCGAAGGCCTCATTCATTTTAGACGAGATTGAGGGAGAGGCCCTGACAACGGCCCTTATGTACCCCTACAGCCTGTTAGGAATAGGAGGAAAACCTCATCCTAACGTAAGCAAAGTCGAAGACCTCATCCATTTCGGTCATTTTAGATGGGATGAGAGGAAAGGCCTCGAAGATGGTCCCATTGTGCTCGACAATAATAGGAGACAAGATCTCCCCCGAGCTTCAACTACACTTTCAACCTCAGCTAGAGACAAGGTGCATAGTCTTGAAGAGGACTTCGATAGTCGCCCTTTTTGTACTCCCTTCCTTCGAGTTTTGAACTCGAGAATGGGGGGACTATTGTTAGGGATAAATTCCACTCCCATCAAAGTTCAGTCTGAAGCTTAGCCTAATGCAGCTGGTAATCATGGAAGAGCTTCAATAAAAAATTCTCTCTCTAGCAGCTAGATTCATTTAGTGGCCGAACTATCCAACGGACAAATCTAGCCAAACTTCTCAGGGATCGAGCTCCAGTCAACCAAACTTTTTAACAGCCAAACTCTTCAGACTCCTCCACAAATTAAGCTTCTATGGAAGCCGAACTTCTTTTGGACTCCTCTAGCGATCGGATTTCTATAGGAGCCGAACTCCTTCCA
Organism: Cocos nucifera; assembly: GCA_006176705.1. NCBI lineage: Eukaryota > Viridiplantae > Streptophyta > Magnoliopsida > Arecales > Arecaceae > Cocos > Cocos nucifera. The sequence continues at coordinate 172,791 of QRFJ01002296.1, forward strand.
GACCATTTCTTTAGATGAATTCCTACAGACGATCCCACTACTGAACAGTTATAATTATCATGATAATTAAGATTGTCATTTATCAAGATAATCACGTTCGACATTTATCAAGACAATCATGATCGGCATTTATTAGGATGATTATGATAGTCATTAATCAAGGCAGTTACAATAGTCTCCATCTATAAGAAGGGACCCCATATACGTTTTCTAAAAGCTTTCTTCTTCTTTTCGAAACTCTACTGAACTCCACACTGAGCACTCTATTTTTGTTGGCCAGAGCTAACTTGATCGTCGGAGGATCCTATCGGAGCCACCAACACTGACTTTGGATGGAACTTTATTTTGCAGATCACCGACGGCGATCTCATCCAGCTCGATCCGACGTCAACAAAATTTTGCACCAATAGTACCCGATGTTCGGATAAGTCAAATAGTCACAATCATAATAATCAAAATCTATGCGAATATGGTTACCGTATAATTCATCCCTATGACCTCTGTGTAATAGATGATTTAGGGTTAGACTGCCAATCCTAGAAAATATATCCATGTCGTGTCTCAAAGCAATTAATCCCATGACTCTTCACTAAGACTATCCTGGCTAAGATTTTACTAAATTAAAATACAATTGAGTACAGCTCTTGAAATTAGGATTGGTCAATGCCATCTTGATACGCGTACTGACTTCTTAAGTACTTGACTGTGCTCAGAAATCTTCCATCACTGAATTAGAAATTTAGATAGTCCGACACCAAAGCACAGTAAGTTGCTTGAAAGTCACCATAGTGATCTCAGATCGAAGGGATACTTATATCCATAATCCATCGAAGCTAATCTTGATAGAAGAAAAGCTTCGAAGTTGGTCACATTCAATACAGATGTACCCATACATCTCACTTACATGCTATACCAGTGTCTCAACATTCCTTGATTACGAGGATAACCAACCTATATGGCACACAACGATCTATACTCGATAAATATTATCGTTTCGAGTAACAACGTATCAATTGGTCATGAACTATTTAAGGACTAAATAATAAATCCTCCTTTGTCGAATCTAGATAGTCCTAAGAATTTCATCACAACATAGGAGTTCATTAGAAGATAACAGAATTTATGATGAAAAATGCCAAAATAATTTTTATTAATTTATAATTTATATACAATTATAAATGCATAGCTCAACCGTCAATAGACTGATGATTGGCTTTGAAACATATTTTCAACAATCTCCCACTTGGACTAAAGCCAATCGGTGTAGTATCTAATACCTATCTTTGACTTGAAGTCGTTAAACTCCTTCACCGCAATAGCTTTAGTAAATAGGTCGGCCATGTTTTTCTTTTCATCGATCTTTTGAAGGTCAACATCACCTCAATCCACAATCTCTCGTATAAGATAGTAGCGGTGCAGAATATGCTTCATTCACTGGTGTGCCTTCAGTTCCTTCGCCTAAGTAATGACTCCAAAGCTGTCGTAATAAAGCAGAACTAGACCATCAAGGAAGGATGCTACTCCGAGCTCGATGATGAATTTTCTCAGCCACACTGCTTCTTTGGCAGCATCTGATGTAGCGACATACTCCATCTCACAAACTGAATCGGCCATAGTATGCTGCTTGAAACACTTCCAGCAGACGGACCCATCATTAAGGATGAATATATATCCTGACACACTCTAGCTATTGTCATGATTAGACTGGAAACTAGAATCTATGAACCCCACAAGTTTCAAGTCCGATTCACCATATATAAGTCATTGATCCTTAGTATTTCTTAAATACTTCAGGATGGTTTTAACAATCTTCCAGTGGTTCTCCCCTAGATCAGATTGGTATCTACTCGCTACCTCTAGTGAGTATGCCATATCTGGTTACGTACATGTCATGGCGTACATTATAGAACCCACTATCGAAGCATATGGTATTCTACTCATACGCTCTCTTTCTAGAGGTGTTGTCGAATAATCCTTCTTTGAAAAAAAAATTCCATGGTCTATCGGTAGATAGCCTTTCTTGAAATTCTTAATGCTGAACCGTTTCAGTACAATATCAATGTACGTAGATTGGGACAATCCAAGCAATTTTTTAAATCTATTTCTATAGATCTTTATCTTTAGGATGTAGGAAGCTTCTCCTAGATCTTTCATGAAGAATTATGATGACAGCCAGATCTTTATTCCTTGTAATGAAGGGACATCATTCTCAATTAAGAGAATGTCATCCACATACAATACTAAAAATACTATTGCTGAACCATTAGCCCACTTGTATATGCAGGACTCCTCTTCCTTCTTAATGAAGCTATACGTTTTGATTGTTCTATCAAATCATATGTTTCAGCTCCAAGATGCCTGCTTCAGTCCATAAATGGACTTTTGAAGCCTACACACCTTAGACTCATCTACAGATGTGAATCCTTCAGGCTGTATCATATACACCTCTTCATCCAGCTCTCCATTTAGAAAAACCATTTTTACTTCCATCTACCAGATTTTATAGTCCAGATGGACAGCAATGGCAAGCATAATTCGAATAGATTTGAGCATTACCATAGGAGAGAGCGTCTCATCATAGTCAATACTATAATATTAACGATATCCCTTGGCAACCAGCTGGGCTTTATAGGTCTCCACCTTTCCGTCTACGCTTCTTTTCCTTTCGAAGATTCACTTACATCCTATGGATTTTACTCCTTCGGATGGGTCAACCAATGTCTATACATTGTTGACCTTCATGAATTTCATTTTGAATTTCATGGCCTCAAGCCATTTCTCAGAGTCGAATCTCTGTATTGCATTTATATAGGTGATCAGATCTTGATCGTTCTCATCGAGTTTGATAGGATCCCCATCCCAGACCAAGAAACCATTGTATCTATCTGGTTGACATGGTACTCTACTAGATCATCTTAAGGGTGCATCTACAATGAGTTCTGGGTCTGATCTAATCAGATCCAGCTCAGGTTCAACAACTTGTATCTATTTTTCTTTCTACCATATTTCATCAAGTTCGACCTTAGAGACATTAGTTCCTTCACTAAGAAACTTCTTTACTAAAAAGACTGGCTTAAGGCTGACAAATACTTTTTGCTCATCAATAAGGTAGAAGTAATATCCTTTGGTTTCTTTTGGATAACCTACAAAACTACACTTATCAAATCTAGGTTCAAGATTGTCTGTCATCAAACGTTTGACATAAGCCGGACACCCCCAAATCCTAAGGTGTGAGATCACTAGCTTACGCTCTATCCATATCTCATATGGTGTTTTATTAATAGATTTACTCGAAACCCTATTTAGAATGTAACAAGCTGACTCGAGCGCATATCCCTATAGGAAGATCGACAAACCAGCAAATCCCATCATGGATTGAACCATGTCCAATAGAATCCAATTTCTTCTTTCAAACACATCATTATGTTGTGGTGTTCAAGAAGGGGTCCATTAGGAGAGAATCCTATTCTCTCCAAGATATATCAAAAACTCATTAAAATGGTACTCATCCCCTCGATCAGACCGAAGAATTTTAATACTCTTCCCAGTTTACTTCTCTACCTCATTTCAGAATAGTTTGAACATTCTAAACAACTCCAACTTATGCTTCATTAAATAGACGTACACATACCTAGATAGATTGTCTACGAAGGTTATGAAGTAGAAGTATCCACCTTTGACACTTGAGCTCATGAGTCCACATACATCCAAATGTACTATACTCAGGAGTTCAATGGCTCATTCATCTTTTTCAGTAAAAGATGATTTGATCATTTTACCAAGAAGACAGGACTCATAGGTTGAAAGTGATTCACAATCACTAACCTCAAGAATTCCTTCTTGAGCTAACTTGTTAATTCTATTCTTGTTAATATGACCTAGCCTACAGTGCCAAAGGTAGACTTCAGACACATTATTAATTCTAGGATATTTACTAGAGGATTGAACCATATTAACAGGCATAGAAAGTAAATAAATTTTGTTATTCAATTATCCAGTAAAAATTATAACACCATTCAAAATGATATTATAAATTTTTTTTTATTAATATTTCAAAATCATTCATGGTCAAAAGGTCTACAAAAATGATATTCAATAAAAAAGTTGGATAAAAATGACATCCATTAAGAATAACTTTATTTGAATTGATTACAAGATTCATGATTTCTAAAGCTAGAATTGAAACTTATCTTCCATCTTCAACATTTAGAAACCTCTCATCTTGATCAAATCTCCTACTGACTTACAAGCTCTGCAATCCCTACATAGAATTACAAATATGATAAGGACTTTCAGTATCTAATACCTAGGTAGTAGAATCAAATAAAAAAAAATTATAAGATATTATCATATAATTATCTTGCCCTGCAACCGCTTGTTTCTTCCTCGGTCTGTTCGGATCTAGGGAGGCAATGTACAGAGGATAGTTTCTTTTTTAATGCCTCTACTTCTTACAAAAGAAGCACTCCACCTGGCTTTGGTCAAGCTTGCACTTCTTGGTCCGATCTTGTGCAATCATTCTAGCATTTGGCTGCACCTTCTTGTTCTTCTTTTCTTTCCTAAAAGATCGATAAGTAGAAGAAGACCCTCCTACTAAATTCACTGTCTCCTTGTGGAGTTGATGATCTTTCTCAAAGTTTTGTAGCAACCCCAACAAGCCATGGCAGTTGACTATAGGCTTTGTCATTCTAAAATAAGTTAGAAAGGAAAGAAAGGACTTGGGCAAGGAATTAAGAATCGCATCCTTATCGAGCTGCTCGTGAAAGATAAAATCCAGCTTACTAAGGTGCTCAATCATCTTGATCAAGTACAATACATGATCGATGACTGAGGCCCTATCTCTTATCTGAGCATTGAAAATAGCATAACTTATTTTGTGCCTTTCAACATCATCAGGCATGCCAAAGAAGTTGTTTAACATTTGAAGCATCTCCTGTGGTTTGGCATTTTCGAACCTGCAGCTAAACTTGTCATTCATTACTGCTAGCATTATACATCGAATGGTGGTGCGATCATTGAGCCACTTCTGATAAGTGTCTCGGATCGCTCCTCTAACATTTGGAGCTAGCTCCTTAAGTGTTGGATTCGTTATGACATAAAGGATCCGCTCATGCTCCAGGATGATTTTCAACTTACGATACCAGCTATCATAGTTGGATCTCATTAATTTATCATTATTTAATAATGATCAGAGCGACAGGTTAGTGGCCATTTCTATACAAAAAGAAAAATCAAATCTAATTAGTATATGAATCAATTATCCTAAAAACTTAGACTTTAGTCAATAGGTTCTTTCACTATTTTATACGAATTGGTATGCTCTATTTTCAATTTGAGAAATTACTTTAATTTCTTAGTAGATACTAGAATCCACATAGACTACACATGAGCCCAACTTTGGTTGGTCAATCCATATGTACCTATGGGTAGTTTCAAAATCAATTATTTTTTAAAATAATTTTTAGTAATATCAATTTTGCCTCAAAGATCTAATCAGTAGGCTTTGGCCACCACTGAAAAGGTCCAGTTAGGTCCAACCATTAACATGACTATATTTGATCTTATCTAACCAATAAATGATCAAGCCCAACTTTGGCCGACCAACCTAACTACCATCAAAAAGACTTAACCAAATCATCATTTTATGAATGATAATTTCATTAATCAATAAGTACCAGACCTTTGGGCCTCTAGTGATTATTAAATTAATGAACCCATTATCACTCAACTTAATAAGAGGCTATGATATAGTTATCTATATAACTATTTTATTTTTAAGGATCTAATAATTTTAGAAGATTTAGTTAACTTATTTAAGAAAAATGAGTCAATTTCGATCGTCCAACTGACTTCACCAAGTCAGATAAAAAAGGATCTAATCTAAATTGGTATTAGGAGCACCTAAAGCAGTCAGACTGATTTACCCAATTGACATAGGTGAGCCCAAATCACTAAGTGATCTAATCAAAATCTAACTCACCAGGATGGCTAGGTAAGTGAGATTAGTGGAACAGATATGTCATTAACTCATCAAAGACTGAATCAGTACGAGTAGCTCCTAATTAAAAATTACTGGTCAAACTGCTAGATTTATCTTAGACACCATCCGATTTATTAGTTTCAATTTTACCATCCTAGTAATTATGGGTTCGACCACGTAGCCATGAATCAAGTCCATTTGGTTCTCGTTAAAGGCATGGACTTGACCAACTACAACTATTGTAATTATGTCTATAGAGTCCTTAATCTAATCTAAATTAACATTTAATTAGATTTGATCAATTACTCTAATTTAGTCCATTCTTTAACTAACCTTAGGTCTAATCCAATTAATGGATTTAATTCAACTAACCCAATAACCAACATTTTATGATTAATGACTTAGGATCTTTAATTCACAATTCTAAACCCTAATTCATTTTACTTAATTCTCAATTAAGATTTTGGGCTAAGGGTAGGGTTCGGCATTTCAAAAATATTTTTTAAATTTTGAAAGGATCTTTTCAACTTAGTATTATTCATCAATTGGTGATTCATAATTCTTCTTCCTCTTTTTCTTCTCCCCCTCTATTTTTTTGGTATTACAATGCCATGTTTCAAATGCTTGGTATGCTTCATGTGGAAACTCATAGAAAGATAGCTCTGAAAAGGTGAATGAAGGCTTGGCCAAATTGTCCTATTCTTCTGCATAGCATCTAGGGATTCTATTTTCAAGTCTTGGATGATGTGTTTCGAGAAAACATAGATAGATCACCTCTCTATATTTTTCAGCTTAGGAAAGCTGACCAGGTGTTGTAATGATGTAATCTAATGCTAGAATGACCATATTTAGTAGGAGTCATCCAGGCAGGTAGGGCGATTGTGAAAAAACTTCTTTTGTATGCTAGCTAGGATTGGCATCTCCAAGGATGGTAAAGCGGCTAACCAGTCAAGTTTTAAATTTAGAAGCACCACAGAAGAATTGATGGTGTGCGAGTCCATGCAACAACATAATTTTCTCAATAAGGTCTAGCTCCCTTTTAGAAGATGTCTTCAAAGGCTAGGTGTGATTCCCCAATCTCGATTGAGGCCAGCCACCAGAAATAGAGCCCAACTTCCCCTCCCACACCCCCCCTACCCACACAAAACCCCCAACACCAAGAGAGAGAGAGAGACTAATGCACAACTTTTAAAGCATCCAAGAAAAAGAAAAAGAAAAAAATAAACAATGGAAGGAAGAAGACTCCCAATGAAAATCTTCTTCTCTGATGGAAGGGGAGTTTGAACCAAACTCTGATGGAGGAGTCCCGCGTTCCCTCCGTGAGCAACTACCCACCACAATCTTCCTTACCGTCCTTCTCCCTCCATTGATTCTGGATGATTTTCATTGTGCCCACCGTAATCATAGCCAAAGATATCAGATTTAGCTTTTGGATCTTGTCGAGAGCTTAGGTAAAGTGTATGATTTCTTTTCCCACTTTATTATTGCATAAAACCTCACCGTTAGCCAGAAGATCTATTGAAATCAACAAAGAAAGATCCTCTATTTCAACCTTCCTACAAATCCTATTTTTCCTATTTCTCCAACTATTTTCACTACCAATGTTTATTGACGAGAGCTATGACCTATCCTCTACAGTGGCCATTGGCCGGAGTTAGAACCAAGCCATCGGTGAGCATGTTAGGACCTAGTTTTGACTGAGCCTAAAGAACCCCTTGTTTTGGTCCTATTTTCTTCTTTCTTCTCATGCCTTCTCCCTTTGGCTGTCATCGATGATGCCACCATTCATAGCAGACTAGCCATCAGTCTAGCTGGCTGCCACCACTGGACTATAAGCCCTCCCTTGTTCCATGAATAGAAGGGCACAAGAGATCCCCTGTTTCACTGCCCAAACAAAGAAAGAAGAAGAACAAACAAAAATAGGTTAAAAGAAAGAAAAAGAAAAAAAGAGAATAAAATAAAGAAAAGAAGAAAAGAAGAGAGAGATTCTCTCTTCCCTCTCTCTCTTATCTGAGCTTGAATCCCCACATTCTCTCTCTGAAAAGTCCACTTTCTCTCTTCATTTTCTCTCTTTAGAGTTTATTCTCTCTAGATTGTGCCTCTCTCTATGAAGTTTATTACTCCAGGATTGATCTAATAAAGAGATTTTTTTAACTATTTTAATCCAATCCTAGTTAAAAGGATCTTGATCTTGATACATGATCACTAGATAGCATGCCGGCATCCATCTTGGTCAGATCCGAGTACAATCAGATTTGATCCTTCTTTATTTTGTTGAACTATATATATATATATCTTAGTATGATCCTTGATTAGATGAAATTAACATAATTGGACCGATCCAAACCATAGGATGCGACTATCATTCATCATGTTTTTTTTTTTTGATTTTTCATATCATTTTTAATTATTGGACTTAATTATGTATAGGGGTGTAGTTGTCCCAAGAAAAAAATATCTAGTAGTAGGGTACTCTAGTGTGATTAATGAATTAAAGATCTTGAAAAAGAATTTATGAAATTATATGAATTCGTTAGAGTGTATGTGAGGTAAGTAATGCTTCACATTTTCTAGATTTATCGGTAACTTATAAAATATTTTTTGTATTGAATTATGCATGATTTATAATTTGATTCATAGTATTTTAAATTATTGAATATGCTCTTTTCTGAAATATTAAATAATTTATGATTGAATATATTAAATTTGATATGGATTGTTCGATTGATTTCAATGTCACTTGGTTTATGACTTTTGGAATAGAAATATGAAAAAGAGTTTTGATTTGAGATGAATTTTGACTCATAGCTTGACAAAGTATCGAACCCTACTAGCGGGGGTTGTATGCTGATATTTTGGTACCCTATCGGTAGGGATTGTATGTTGGAATTTCGATATCCTACCAGTAGAGGTTGTGTGCTGGTATTTTGATATCATACCAGTAGAGATTGTATACTGATGCTTTGATACCCTGCTAATGGAGGTTGTGTGCTGGTATTTTGATATCCAACCAGTGGAGATTGTATACTGGTACTTTAATATCCTACAAGTGAAGATTGTATGCTAATATTTTGATATTCTGCCAGTAAAAATTATGCACTGGTACTTTGATACCCTGCTATTGGAGATTATGCAATGATACTTTGATTTAGTTCATAGCTATCGAGATGAACGTGATATTTAAAAAAAATAATTTATAAATTTAAAAATAAATTTTGAAAAGATTGAATTTAAATAATCTTATTTGGATTAGTGCTATATGTTTGAAATGATGCACTTTGTGTATTTATTTTTTTTTTAATATTATTATTTTTGAATTTATCTAGCTAAAATGAATATTACTTGCTGAGCTGTCTAGTTTATTACTTTATATTTTATTATTTTTATAGATTTAGAGGATCGGCTTGACTCGAAGATTCAATATGGGAGAGCGAATTAGAGATAGACTTTAATATCTTTATTTTAGATTAGGATTAATTAAAGTTTGATACAAAATATAGAATTTTATTTTATAATATATTTGATTTAGTTATTTAAAATAAAGTTAAATATTATTTATTTAAATTTTTGCTCCATTATTGCTTTATAATATTGTGATAAGATGCCTTGCATGCTTGTGGGAAGAGTTTTCTATAAGTATACGATAATTACCATGACCACTTACTCATGATCTTAGATCGAGGACGTGATAATTGAAGTGGTATTAGAGCATAAATGGATAAAATATTATACATAGAATCAGATATAGGATGTATATAGGTAGATTGATACTGGGGACATCAAGGTATAGATCTATGATAATTGCAATATAAGTTAACTTTATAAATTTTGGCTAAATCTTATGATTATGAATGAAAAGATGGTAGATTCTGATATATGATGTAGGAATTTATGAATCATGATATGATTAGTTGGATTTTAATCTAAAGTAATTGCAAAAGATTGATCATAAAATTTTATCACGCATTATGATTATTAATTTGATCAATTGTTACTTAAGTGAATTGCAAGCTCAATTTTGATATGGAAGAACACTATGATATTGCTCATGATTTTGAAATTAATTATTTAGTGGCAAGGTAAAGATTGGTTGATAAAATGTTGTTTCAAGTTAGACCAAAAAATATTTTATATGATATCGGATTGGAATGTTCTTTGAGGTTTATACTAAATTATGGGTCATATATGAAGTTTGCATGTAGAAATAAAAACATAGTTGGAGACATTATAAAGAAATCTATTCCTTTTCCAAAAAAATTAATTATGAGGTTAAAGAATATTTGTTTTGCTGCAATCTTTAATTACTATTTTTAGATCCAAATAATAGATCTTATTTATATCTATTGGAGACTAGATAATGTGTATGAAATTTAAATTCAAAGATTTTGTATCTAAGTTGATCGAGGGATTTTCTGCCATCATGGTTGAGGTTGTCAATGAAATTCTTGATTTCAATCTTTGGATCAAGATAAAAGATTTTATTTATTCAAGATTTTGTAATACACATGAAATTACAATTCAAAATTCTAGGTTTTGGAATTGATCTAGAGTTTCTTTGCCACTGTTGTTTAAGGTTGGTGTTAAAATCTAGTATGTCATGAAGAATTTGATTTTGAAAATTTGCATGATTAATATGGAATGTATTTAATAAATGTTGAAGATCTCGATGGAAGAACTTTAGAAGAGATGATTGAGTCAATTTTACTTATAATTTTAGTCCTAACTTGGCAAAGTATCAGAAGATTTTTTTTATTGATTTTACTTACAGGATTTTGATTTAAAATTATCTAATTGAATTAATGCAAGAGATTTAATTCATTTTGGATTAGTAAACCTATATGATTGTTTTGACTGTGATGTTGGACTTAAGGGTTAATTAAGATGGTTGTACTTTAGAAAAAGGTAGGGATGAGAATTGAAAGTTAATCTTTGACTTCAATTGAAATTTAAAATTTTAGATCTTTTTCATTTATAGGATAGAGGAATATTTTGATCAAAATTATTTTGTGAATCTAAAAAATTTGATTGTTAGATTAAAGTGCATAGTAAAAGTGTGGTGGTCTGAAATATTTGTTAGCTAGAATTATAATCTCTTTATTTAGGAAGTTTTATGATAAAGGACTTGATTTGATTTTTCTCTTATGGGATGACCTTATTATCAAGAAAAAACATAACTTAAATTGTTGACTTAGTTGGATGTTCTTGTGTGATTTTTATTAGTATCTCTTCTATCATGTGTTGAGCTAAGTTTTTGGTATCCTGAGTCTTGGATGAGTAGACCATCAATTCTTGATCTTGGAATTGGAATATTTGATAATAGATTTTCTTTCTCCTAAAATTGAAGCTTATACTTCTCTATCTGTTAGGAAAAATTTAAGGTTGCTTATCGATATTTGATTTTGATCTTAAATTTTTATTCTCGAGTATTCATCTATTGAGAGTATAGTAAAGTTTGTTCATGACTTTATAATAGATCGACTAAATCATGAGTAGTTGATATTTTTAGCAAGAAAACCGATATTTCTATTTAGAATTAAGATATTGATTTCGAGAAATAATAGTTTTGATTCTGATCAATATTTGTGGTATTGAGATGATTTAATGATGAAATTATATTAAAAATAAAAATATCAAAAAATGTGAGGATGATATTAGAATAGTGAATTTTCAACTTTTGAAAGCACGAATGAAAGAAAATATTTTTAATTCTCGATTGATTCAGATATCACTATAAGATTCATATTAGTAGTTGTTGTCTAGGAAAAAGACTTATTTTAATTGTATGCTTTCTAAGATTGATATCTCCAAGGATGGTAAAGTGGCTAATCAGTTGAGTTTTTAATTTAGAAGCACCACAGATGAATTGGCAGTGTGCGAGTCCATGCGACAATATAATTTTCTCAATAAGATCTAGCGCTCTTTCAGAAGATGTCTTCAAAGGCTAGGGATGGGAAACAACTCGCTAGTTCCTAATTAATGGTGGTATTGTCTAAGTATTTGCAAGGCTTTTACCAATGCTGTGATCATTTCACCAGATCTTCTTTCAAAATGGAAGTGTTTAATAATCCTTCCTCTTTAACAAACTAGAGATATGCTTGCTTAAGTTTCCTTAAGTTTACTGTTACTCAGATGTGATCATGACATTGTTATTAGTTAGTTCTGTCTAGTAGTGGGAGCATGAATATGGTAGCTGTTCGGATTCTTTTTCACCTTGGAAACACATTTGTATGCATTGTTATTTTAAGTTAAGCTCCCTAAGTAATTATATTTTAGTGGTACGCTACTTTGCAAACTATTTCTCAGGAGCTTATATCATGTGACACATCTTTGTGGTTGGCATGATTGAGTAATTAATCATCAAGATGAAGAAGAAAAAGCAACTAAAGAGTGGCTTAGGAATTTAGCCATGGTCTTGCGAACTAGTGGTAACAAGAGGTTATTTGGTTACTCTATCAAACTGCATGGCTGATGGGACCCCAAGTTTGCTCCAATCTTGCCTCCTCACAGTCACATGGAAGAGTAACTCACTCTACTTATTGCATAATGCTGATGGGACCCCAAGAGCTTGAGCCATGATAGAGCATTCGAAGATAGGATCTTAGCTTTTATCACTGCTTAATTTTGTTAGACATCCAGGTGATGCCATCTTAACGGTTTTCCTTTTTTTTTTTTTTGGATAGCTTTTCCAAAGTTTTTTTTTCTTCTGTTCTTTTTTCTTTCCCCTATTTCTTCTATGATACAATATTTATGTTCAGCAAAATAAACCCTAGTAGCTACAATGACTATTGCTACAGACAAAAAGATTAATGAAATAAGAAGAAAAAGAAGAGAGAAAAAAAATGAGATAAGAACAAGAGTATACAACATTTATGTGATTCGGTCTATTTACCTACATTTATAAGTAAAGATAATGCAAAAGCTTTACTATAAAGAAAATATAAATTATAGAGTACAAAATTACCTCACAAACTATAGCCTCCAATACACCAAATCTTTAGGACATTCAATTACGTTTCTCTCTTTAGGATTACAAAAGATATATAATAGAATAAGCTAATTTAGATTCAAACAAATATTCTTACAATAATTAGCTTAAGACAGTATCCTAATTTAACATGGACTTGAATTGCCATTCAAAATAGATCTTCAGTTGATATGGATTTGTCCTACTAGAAGTAACATTCAAGACATACTCAGTAAATCTCCATCTTGACTTGAAATTTACCAAGTCAAATATACCGAAACATTTCTCACTATCTCTTCTTTACCTACGCCTAAAGGCATCAATCTTTATAAACACTAATCAAGACTAAGCAATACTTAAAAATGTCAATTGAAAGTGGCTTTATCAACATATTAGCTGGATTCTTTGCGGTGGCTATTTTCTGAACTACAATGGTACCACAAATAATGATCTCCCACAAAAAGTAATACCTAACATCAATGTGTTTGATCCGCTCATGATACAATTGACTTTTGGTTAAATAAATGGCATGCTAGTTATCATAATGCATAACTATTAACCACCACTAGTAGCCAAAACTATCAATAAGATTATTCAACCATACAGCTTTCTTTACTCCCTCTATTATAACCATATACGTTGCTTCAATTGTAGATAAAGCAACTATAGACTGAAGTATAGCCTTCCAACTAATAGTATAACCAAAAGAAGTAAAAAAATATCTTGTCAATAATCATTATTCATCCAAATCACCTACATAATCAAAACTAATATAGCCTGTAATACTATTAGTTGATCTGCTATTATGATAAACTAAGCCAACATTTGTAGAGCCTCTCAAACATCTCATAATCCATTTCATGGCTTGCCAATTTGTCTACCTAAGATTGTCCATGTACCTATGAACTATACTAGTGGCATGTGAAATATCAAGCTTAGTGCAAATCATAGTATACATCAAGCTACAAACTACAGTAGCATATGGAAATGTGACATGTGCTCCACCTCTTCAATTTGTTGTGATAATAAAGTAGATCTATCCATATCAAAGCATTCAAATACCTACTCTACGTAGTTTTTCTAAGATAAGTGTAATTGATTTACTTGTTGATCTCTATAGATCTCTGTCCCTAATATCTTCTTAGGTACATCCAAATCCTTCATTTCAAATTTACTCCTTAAGTAAACTTTCAAATATTGATTTTAGATTTATCCTTAGCTGCAATCAACATATTATCAATATACAACAGCAAATATATATAGAAATCACCTGGAAGTTTTGTATAACCATTATAACCATGAAAGTATCAAATTTTCTGTACTATTACCAAAGCGATTGCTTCAAACCATATAAAAACATCTTCAATAGGCAAACATAATTCTTTTTACTTGATACAAGAAATCTCTCTAATTGTGATATATAGATTTGCTCCGCAAACTCATCATGCAGCAAGGCAATTTTGATATCAAACTGTTTAAGGTCTAAATCAAATGCACCAACCATAGCAAGCGGAATATATATAGAAATGATGCTCATCGTTACAGCATAAATAAAAATTAAACCTGATCCTACTAATGATTAAAATAGTGATGAGTCGGGTGCTAATTTTTTAGAGCATGAACCATATTTTTCGATCATGACTCATCTCAATAGAATGATAAGCTATTCAATACTTAATTTCTAAAAATTGATAACATGACTTTTAATGATTCTCTTTAACATAAACTATTAAATCGAATATGGACTGTATCTCCTAATCACAACCTATCTCAATAAATATAATCTATTTAGATATTAATCAATAATAAGTATGTTAACACAAAATTTCATGCATGGAGGATAAAATTTAAGATTGAGCAGGAGAGAACATATTATTCATTGCATAAAAAAAATTACAAAGGATAAAGAAAAAAAATACAACCTATACTAGAAGACTTCATCTATTTTTCTAGAATTTTGATCTTTTGCTACACATGGTTGATGATCTACTCGCTTTCGACATCTTTGTACTCCTCCGATGAAGAAAAAGAAAAGAAAAAGAAAGAAGAAAGAAGAAAAAAGAAAAGAGGAGAGAAGAAGAGAGGAACAAAGAGGGCTCTATTATGGTGTAGAGAGGCTAATTGCCCCCTTAGGAGATCTATTTTGATCTGTGGCATGAAGAGGGATTAAATAAAGGAGAAAACTAGAGTTTGTGAGTCCTTTTTGAAGTTCTATTTTGAGTTTGGATTGAATTCCACCTCCTGTAGAAATTTGGCCGTCATATCTCCATCTAATGCCTCAAAAATTATCAAAAATCCATCAAAAGAACACCATTTGATGCTTGATCAGTGTCTAGGTCCTCTTTGGATTGTTGGATTAGTCCATCAGGCCATCAGATGTCATCAAATTGCGCATAGGAGTGTTGACAAGCCTAGTGGCATGGGATAGCTCGAACTATTAGCCACCTTAAATCAGAACTGGGTTGACATAAATGGTCAGATAAGTGAGACCGATGGAAGGAATATGCCATTAACTCGATAAGAATGCATTCAGATAGAGTAGCTCCTAATTAAAAATCAATCGATTGTATCTGCCAAACTTACGTTAGACATCAAATTATCGAACCAGAACTAATCGGATTAGCCTACAATCTAGGCTCGAACCATGAAGCCAAATTAGGTCATAATTGGATCGATCACATATGGCTGTGAGTCGATCTTAATTCAGATTTACAGCTATTAGGCTGATCAATTCTAAGCACTCTTGATCCCACCTAACCAACTCTTGATTCGATTTGATCAACCGTTAGACCTAATTGAGCAATCCAAGCCCAAACCCAATTTTATGAAAATGTCTTGGATCTAAAAATTCTTAATTTTAGATCTAATTAGTTTCATAATCTTAATTCTTAATTAAGTTTGGGTTCATAAATAAAAAACATGTATCAAAATTATAAGATTTCAGGATCTAGAATTTTGCAAAAAATAAGTTCTGATTTCTGATTAAAGATAAATGCACAACACCCCTACACGCCATAAGAACACCTCATTGAATGAGAGGAGAGGGCCTTTAAATCCTACTTTATTCTTATAATCGGACAGCCAAGAGGAACCCTTAATCAGAAATATAATTGAAACTACAAAACTAGTTAGATCTAGATCGTATATCACATATATAATTAATGATTTAACTAATACATGCTTTGCATACATCTCATGTATCATCACTAAATTAAATATGCATATTTTTTAGATCTAAAATATCATATATAACATCTAAAAAATAGATTTAAATTTAATCATATCAAAATAAAACTATTCTAGATAATTTATAGAACTATTCTATAACTAGTCTAAACATGCATCTTTTCATATCACATATGAATAAATAAAAAATTAAAAACTTTATTTTTTAATTTTTAGATCTGATTATAATAATTATAATATTAAAAAAAATAAAAATTAAATATATCTAAAATTATATTTAATCAAATTAACAACATGATTATACTAGACTATACATAGAACTATTCTATTTTCAGTCTAGTCATGTATCTCAGACGTATTAGATCTAAATGATTTAATTTTAATTTTTTAATTTTAGATCTAATCACATCTGATGTGATATCTAATTTTTTTAATATTAGATAAAAAATAAAAATAAAATTAAATCTAAAATAGATTCGAAGAACTGTAATTTGGCTATGATATCAGTTGAAGAAAAAACCTATTTTTCCGGTACAGGATCATTCAGATCTGATTAGATCTAAAAAAATATTTTAAATTTTTTTTAAAAAAAATCCTAATTAGATCTAAGATTTTTAGATCTAATCATAGAGATCTGATATTAAAAATTAAAAATAAAATTAAATCATAGGATTGCACCTGGCCTCTATAAGTATCCACTTAGGTAGGATCTAAATGTCTTCTCTTTATAAATCTTTTCTCCAAAAATTAGATCTAAATCTGATTTGAAAAGCCTTCAAAATGACTTCTGAGGGAAGCTTGTCCGTCTCACGAACACCATCGCGTAGATGCTGAATCTTGTACCAAAAACCTTGGACCTTTAACTCAGATTTATGCCTAACTTTTTAGGCATGTAGAAGAGAGAGAGAGAGGATAGAGGAGGTATGGATATTAGAGGAAAGGCTCCTTTGGGTGTGGAAAAAATAAATTATGTTGAGGCAATTTCATGGGAAGAGTTCTTGTGCAAGATATAGCGCCATAAAGAGTCCCTTTTTGACCAAAAACCTTATTAATTCGACCATTGAGACTCTTGAACCTGATCTCCATGAAAAACCCGAGATTCCATCTAGTTTTGATGCCAAAAATCCATCTAGAAGGTGGTGGCATGAATGGATAATGAAGAGTACATATGCGTCTAGGACTCTTCCCTCAAGAGTTTGATCCAAATCAAACTCTATCAAAACCTGATCTAGACACCTCTAAAAATATAAAATTTTGCACACCCAAAGTATAACTCGTTTCCTATCACATATCTAAAAATTAGAGCAAAATAATTACTAAAAAAATTTTTAAAATTCTTTGATCATGTGACCCTCAATTCTCTCAAGTGGGTCAACTATTAACCCTAGTCCAATTACACTAGGAATGAATTTAATTTTCATAATTAATCAAACCTAGACTTATTTCAGTCAGATAAAAATAAACTCATTTAAGATACAAAAATGAGTCAAATCAAATTCAACTCAGTTGCGATGAATCAAAAAGATTACAGAAGGAGAAAGTCAGGCTCAATCATGTGCTAGCACGATTACCTTGAACCTGATTGGATCTAATCCAAATCAATCAAACTAGGTTAGCACAATTGATGACATCCAGACCCAAACCCTTGTTTGTATGATCCAATTAGATTCAGTTTCGTATGGTAATGAGACATATTGTGATCTCTATCATCAACATCAGCGAAACACCTTTCGATGGACCAAAACTTTTTTGATTCATACAATTAGAATGATCGATCAACAAAATCATTCTAATTGCTTCCAAAATCCACCAATGACACTTAGCAGTATATGGTGGCAATCCATCAGAACTGAAAGTGAACCTCTCGGTGCAGCTACCTATGTGATTGGATTCTTCTATCTTGAGCTCCGACAGGATTAGGGTTAAGGTGAACTCGTCAAACCTAATATCCATCATATGAATTAATCATTCGATTCGAGTCCTATGTGAAATCCTTATAGAAACTCTTTCTATCATATTCACTCTACCATAGCCATGGACTTATGTACTCGATTCTTATGATCATCATAGGGCTACTCCTCATCTACCGAGATAGATAGATTCTTTATTGGTGCAATCCAATTTTTACAATGAACGTACTATAGCCAACATACACCTCAGGATTCTGAATGACTAGGAGATCGAGTTATGATGTAGTCAAACTATAACACCCTCAAGGTGAATTGTCGATGCACCTCAGGCCAAAGAATCAAATACACTACTGCAACATCAAGCCAGTCATCGACGAAAAGGTAGACTTTCTTATGAATGCTCGAGGTGGTCATGCTCAATGCCCTCGTTCTCTAATGAGTACCTGTACTCTCACTCCGGTGTCTCCACATCATAGACTCAAGATATGTCTATCCTAAGAAAGTGATCATACACCAACCTTCTAGATCGATCATCATTCTCGTGATGATTTTACGGTCGGAAGTAGTTTATGAGTTAATTATAAAAATTTATGTCTTAAATTTTTAATTCTTAAAAATATGAATTGTCATTACCATTAATTCAAAGGATATATCATGGATACTTTTAAATACACACTATGATAGAAAATAATATATTTATTAATTTATAGTCAAAATTATAAAATTACTCTTAGAAGTATATTACAAATGATAGCCAATCTGACTTCTAGGGTGCACATCTAACATAAGAGGTAACCAGATAACCTATAAACAAAGCAAGAAATCAAATCATTTTTTAGGATAATAAATAATTTTAAGCTATAAAAAGTAGTAAATTAATTACGTAGAATAAGATAAATTATTTAACCATGCAATTAAAGTAATCTAGCTAGAAAACAATCAATAAAATATATATGAAAAGCAATAGGATAAACTAGTGAAAACTCTCTCATTAAATTTTAACTTAAAAGTAGCTTTTCATTTAACTTTCTAGTAAAAGTAGCTCTCCATTCCAAACATAAATTAAAAACAGCTTTTCAAATGATATGAAATGATCAAATTGCCCCTGTAGTTATAAAGTAATACTAAAACAAGATAATACTATTTTATAATAAGGCAGTATTACTTTTCAATAAGAAAGTATTATATTACAATAAGATGGTATTTCTTTACAATAAGAATATATTACATTATAATAAGATAGTACTATTTTATAATAAGATAGTATTATTTTATAATAAAATAGTATTATATTATAATAAGATAGTACTATTTTATAATAAGATAGTATTATTTTTTAATAAAATAGTATTATATTATAATAAGATAATATTATATTATAATAAGATAGTACTATTTTATAATAAGATAGTATTACTTTCTAATAAGACAGTATTATATTATAATAAGATAATATTATATTACAATAAGGCAGTATTTTTTTATAATAAAGTAGCATTATATTATAATAAGATGGTATTATTTTATAATAAGACGGTATTATTTTAGTACTACTTTATAACTGCAAGGCAATTTGGTCATTTCATGCTAAATAGAAAACTACTTTTAACTTATGTTTAGAATGGAGCGCAACTTTTACTTAAAACTTAACTGGGGAACTACTTTTAATTTGAAACTAGAACAGATTTTTCATTAGTTTACTAAAAGCAATATAAAGCAAAATTTTTAAGAAGAGCAAATAATCAATAATTAAGTAATTAAATTAAATTAATTGATAATAAAAGATAAATTATTAATTAGCAGAATAAAGTATAAAAAGCAAAAGTAGAAAAAAAGTAAATAATTAGCTAGAAATTTCAAGTAGTAAAATAAAAAAAATTAGTAAAGCATATAAAATAAAATAGTAAAATAAATAAGGCAATAAAGCATATAAAGTAGTAAATAAGAAATTAAAAAAAATTATTTAATTTTATTTTTTTATTTTTTTATTGAAGCAACTATGTTATAATTTCTGACAATAGTACCAAAAATTTGATGCTTGTCATTATAGCACAAATAAAAATTAAACTTGATTCTACTAATGGTCAGAATAGTGATGAGTCGAGTGTCGATTTTCTTGAAGATTGAAGGCTAAGCTGTATTCAATTTTAATTAAAAATATAATTTAAAATTAATTTATAGAATAAAAATTTAAATAAGTAAATTAAAAAATTTTAATTTAGATTTTGATAAATTAAAATAAAAAATAAATATAATTAATAAAAATTTAAAAATTAATTAAAAATATTTTATGATTTTAAATCAATCTTTAGTAGAGCTGTGGTTATTCTTTTTAATGTAAGAACTTATATTTTAAGAATTTAGTTATGACTATAACTTATTTTCTTTGAGTATGAACCATATCTTTCGATCATAATCAATCTCAATAGAATCATAAGCTATTCAATACTTAATTCCTTAAAATTAGTAACATGACTTTTAATGATTTTCTCTAATATAAACTATTAAACAGAGTATAGATTATATCTTTCGATCATAACTCGTCTCTATAAATATAGCTTATTTAGATATTAATCAATAATAAGCATGTTAATACAAAATCTCATGCATGGAGGATAAAATTTAAGATTAAATAGGAGAACATATTATTCATTGCATAAAAAAAAATTACAAAGAATAAAAAAAATACAACTCATACTAGAAAACTTCATCTATTTTTCTAGAATTTCAGTCTTTAGCTACACATGGTTGACGATCTACTCGCACCCGATATCTTTATACTCCTTTGATGAGGAAAAAGAAAAGAAAAGGAAAGAAGAAAGAAGAAAAAAAGAAAAGATGAGAGAAGAAGAGAGGAACAGAGAGGGCGCTATTATGGTGTAGAGAGGCTAATTACACCCCAGGGAGGTCTGTTTTGATCTATGGCATGAAGAGGGATTCAATAGAGGAGAAAAATAGGGTTTGTGAGTCCTTTCTGAAGTCCTATTTTGAGTTTGGATTGAATTCCACCTGATGTAGAAATCTAGCCATCAGATCTCCATCTAATGTCTCAAAAATCATCAAAAATCCATTAGAAGAACACCACTTGATGCTTAATCAGGGTCTAGATCTTCTATGGATCGTTGGATCAGTCCATCAGGCCATCAGATCGTGCGTAGAAGTGCTGAGAAGTCCTGATCAAAGCTGGTCATTGATTTCCACCATCAAATTTCCACCAATTGTGATATCAGCCTTTGGATGGCACTTGATGGAACCATAGCAATCTAAATCAAACTGGAATCAATGTCAGCCATCGGATGTTGATTGAGAATGAGCTGAACCATCGGATGGTGCATAACTATTCTTGTAGACCACGTGGACCAGATACCGTGAAGACCGCGATAAACCAAAGTGTGCCATGCTAGATGAATTGATAATTTTGGCCCTATAAGCCCCATGGTGTTTTTCCTCGACCCTTTAAGGGTCTACACCTACCACGCAGCATCGTGGTCCATCATGTAAGCGCACAATGTTTCAAGCATCACCTAGCTCTGATACCATATTGCCGTTCATAACGTTCCAAGCATCACCTAGCTTTGATACTAAATTGTAGACTCATGATATCGCTCGAACGCCAATCATCCTTGATATCACAAGCATCGATATTATGTTGCGAAAGCTCCTGATCTTTAGCATAGACCTGAAGAAATCTGTGATGTTCTCTATGGGCAGCAAACCACCTATCCTCCACCTAGATCTGTGATGGGGCGCCTCCCTCCTTGGGCTTGAGGGAGATGCCTCCTTCTCTAGGGCTTCTTCAAGAACCCTAGGGCAGCAATTCTAGAGAGAAGAGAAGAAGAGAGTTGAGGGAGAAAAGGTTTGTATTCCATAGCATTAATGAAATCCTAATACAACCTATGTATTTATATATAGTCATTAGACCAGACCAAAAAGCTTTTCAGCTAACTCAATACATGAAAGTACTCATCGAGCCCATGTACATCCATGTCTCCCATGCTCTCATCCTCTGGATCTAGACTTGATCCATACATGAATTAGTCACCTTAAGACCTCTCAAACCAGGCCTTAAGATCCTTAGGATCATCCCAGACCCTCGCGTAACTCTGCCCGCGCACTGAGCCGGCTCAGTCTCAGCACTGAGCTGACTAAGTTCCACTGGGTTGGCTCAGTTTGCAACTGAATCGGCCTAATTCTGTGCCGTGCCAGCAATCCCGAACGTGCAGCTCTCTATTTTACCTATGCACTGAGACTTAGCCGACCCAATTTTGGACTAAGCCAACTAACTTATAGAAAATCTTCTTTCTATAGTCTTGATTCTTCGACTTTGGTTTCTTACTTCATCTTGTATTCCAGATCTCCGAAGCACCAACCAAGCCCTTGAAATCCCTAGAGCCAACCCCTTGACTCCTCCCGTGGCCTTCCAAGGCTTGGGAGCACCATAAATCCTCACAATCTCTATCTTGGTGCTTCCAAGCCTTGGCAAATCTCTCGGCAATGACCTCCTGCATGATCTCGCTGTTCCTGCGCACTCGACAGCCCCTTGTGTAATCATCACCTCTGTCAATCCTCTTCAACTGTTGTGCACCCTTGAGTTCTTTTGGATGACCGCCTCCACCGCTGAAGACCTTGGCTTGCACCTCTGCACCATCCTAAAATTATAGGATTCCTTCTGCTTAGCAGCTGCATCACTTTCTCTGAACTTTTCTGAAGAACCTACAGCATTACTGCACCAGCACATGCTGTACCATCTGACACGATCTTTTTAGAGCTACGTCTGTCCATCTGCACATGCCGCTCCATCTAAAATTGTGCATCACTGATGCTTTGAACTTATGCCAAATTTTCTCTCCACTTGTAAAGCCATCACTACGGAGCTCCACCTATATCCAAAGTCTATCTGATGCTGCAAAAGTCGACTCTATGCCTGAGTCTCTTGAGGCCAACCACTCAATGCTGCATTGCTGAGCCTGCCGCTACATCTCGAACACCGTCGCTGCCCCTTCGAACCCTTCATGCTCTACAGCCCTATTCAAAGCCATCTCGGATACCTCTGTAATCTGCAAGCACCTTCGAAACCCAAGAGCTCATCCAATTCTTCTGAATCTAGCGACTAAATCTTAAAAAATTTTATTCTAGTCCTTCTCTTCTGTCCCTACACTAGCCATCATTTCAGTTGCACCCGGAGAACCATCCTCCACCTGAATCATGACTTTCCCTAATGCTTCTACAAAAAAAACTTGATCCATGATACTCTTGATTGCTAGAGACCTCCTGGCATACCCTAAGACCTCCTGGGTCTCCCTGAGACCTACACCCAGTCTCCCTAAGATACCACTAACACTCTCTGCTGAGATACACTCCTCAGCTGCTACACCACCGAGACTCTCTTAGCCCCGTGCCTCTAGGAAAGCGCTCCTGTAGCACTCCAGCACTCACTGACTCATCTCTATGCCACTCTACAGCCATCCAATCCTAACCTGCTAGACCTCCATGGATCATCCATCTCCATCACTCCCAAGGCTTCGCAAATTCATGCTCTGATTGAACCACTGAATACATCTCCGACTACTTCTCCACCTTTCAGACATCAAAGGACTTATAGTCGCTTCTTCAGCCTTTCTTCGAACATTATCTCTTGAAAAATCTCTCTTCAATAGCCCCACATTGCCCATCTTTCTAGAGAACTCTGATGCTCTTTACTGAGATACCTCCCTCAACTGCTGCATCGTTGAGTCTCTCTTAGCCCTGCATCTCCAAAAAAGTGCTACTGTAGCATTTCAGTGCTTCCTGTCTATCACATAACCGTCATACATCCCAACATTTCCATCAAGATTGATCAGCAAATCATGCACCAAATTCTTTCACCCTAAAAAAATCTCTTTCCATTAAATCTCTCAACCTCCACCTTCAACTCGCTGTTCCCAGTTAGCCAAACCACAGCAATAATAAGATAGATTTGAGACATATCGTAAAATCCTTATGTAAATTTTTGATTTCACCTTGTACGACTTCTTCTTTCCTTTCATGCACCATCAGGCTCTGAAATCTGGCTCTGATATCATATGTAAGCACACAACGTTTCAGGCATCACCTAGCTCTGATATCATATTACCATCCACAACGTTTCAGGCATTACCTAGCTCTGATACCAAATTATAGACCCATGATATCGCTCAAACGTCAATCATCTTTGACATCATAAGCACCGATATCATGTTGTGAAAGCTCCTGATCTTTAGCATAGATCTGAAAGAATCTGTGATGTTCTCTATGGATAGCAAAGCACCGATCCTCCATCTGAATCTGTGATGGGGTGCCTCCCTCCTTAGGCTTGAGGGAGATGCCCTCCTTCTCTAGGACTTCTTCAAGAATCCTAGGGCGGTAACTCTAGAGAGAAGAGAAGAAGAGAGTTGAGGGAGAAAATGTCTGTATTCCACAGCATTAATGAAATCCTAATACAACCTATGTATTTATACATAGCCATTAGGCCCGACCAAAAAACTTTCCGGCTAATCCAATACATGAAAGCACTCATTGAGCCCATGTACATCCATGTCTCCAATGCTCTCATCCTCTGAATTTAGATCCGATCCATACATGAATTAGCCATCTTAAGATCTCTCAAACCAGGTCTTAAGACCCCTAGGATCATCCCAGAATCTAGCCCAAAACAGACCCTCGCATAACTCTACCCGCGCATTAAGTCGGCTCAGTCTCAGCATTGAGCCGACTAAGTTCCACTGGGTCAGCTCAGTCTAAAACTGAGCTAGCCTAGTTCTGTGCCATGCCAGCAGTTCCAAACGCGTAGCTCTCTATTTTGTCTGTGCACTGAGACTTAGCCAACCTAATTTTAGACTGAGTCGGCTAACCTGCAGAAAATATTCTTTCTATAGTTTTGATTTCTGACTTTGGTTCCTTGCTTTACCTTATGTCCCAAGTCTCCAAAGCACCAACCAAACTCCTGAAATCTCCAAAGCCAACCCTCTGACTCCTCCAGTGGCCTTCCAAGGCTTGAAAGCACCACAAATCCTCACACATCGTGAACTGCATGGTCTTCGAAGTCACCCTAACATCAATCTGAGGGAGCTAGGCATGGTGTTGGGCTAGGTTCTGGTTTGCATGGTTGGTCGGGCGCTTGGGTCATGATCATTGGACTGGTTGGTTCAATGGCTGAGCTGGCTAGTTTTATTTTATTTTTTTTTTCTTTTATTTTCATTCAAACTTTCGACTTTCATTTCTTCTCCATTTTAGAGATGTGAGTCAAATTTGATTTATTTAAACTAAAAAATTGAGCTTTTTGCATTGATGACCTTCTTTCTTGCAAAATATAAATAAAAATATCAATTTATTAAAATAAACATCAATTAATATATTTTTTTAATATTTTTATTTATAAATTTATGATAGTTATCAAGAAATATGCTTCATTATAAGAGAAAACACTTTATAAAAGTCCACTTTCTCATGAGTATAGCTCTTTACAACTAACCGTGCTTAAGCCATACTACCTCAACCCTAAGAATGCCTTCTTTCTTCTTGAAAATCCATATACAGATGACTACTTTTTTACTTTTAGGCAACTAGACTAACTCCCATGTATAATTTTTTTTGAAATAACTCAATATTTTTATTTATAGCTGTGACTTATTTTGCAAACTCTTTGCTATTAATTGCATCTTAATATGAGGAAGGTTCCTCATCCCCAATACTTTTGCTACTTCAAGAGCATAAATAACCATATTTGTATATTATAAAAATAGTCTAGTCTGCCTCCTCTCCTTACTAATAGCGTATTGCTGTTGCTGTGGTGAAGGATCATCCTATATAAAATTTAGCATCTCTATCTCATTAAGCTAAATTAGAGAATTTTGTAATACTCTCTCGAGAATTTTAATATTAAACTCCACATATCTATTGATACTGTGATAGATACTTGTACTATCAATAGATTCTTTTTTCTGATTCAAGATAACAAACTCATCAAAAGTAATATATTTGTTAATAAAAATTTTGGATGATCTAGAATCATCTATACACCATAATTTTTAACTATTTAACCCACTTGCATAATCTAGAAATATGCATTTTTTTGTTTTTAGTTCAAATTTACCATCATTTACATAAACATACGTAGGACAACCAAATATTCTCAAACCAGAGAAATTAACAGCATGACTAGATCATACCTTATACAAAATCTTGCATTTAGTTGCAGTTGATGGAGACCGATTTATCAGGTACCGTACTATATTAACTACTTCAACCTAAAATGTTTTACCAAGTCCAACATTTAAGAGCATAGAGCTCTATCCATAAGTGTCCTATTCAACCATTCTACAACTCCAACTTGGTTTGAAACCTATAATTACCTGTGAAAGATAGCTTATGCATAATTATTTCCCTATATTTGGTTGTTTTACTTGATCATTGATTTAGGTATCTACTCCATGCCTATCAAATCTTTATTTGCTATTTACTTGTTTGGACTTTCCCATTGAAGTAATAATTGATTAACTTGCTGCAAGATCTCGCCCAAGTAATATATGGACTCTGAAAGAGCTTCTCTTTGCTTGCCGCAGGTGCTCTTAACATCTGTTCTCAAGCTCTAGAAGCCATATTTAAGGAGGTAAAGTGCGGAAGCCAAAAAAACTTTCCTCGAGAGTGAGTGTTCTCTAGCTTCATATGTACTTTCGAAACCTCCATGATGAAATGTGCACTTCATTCGTATTGTAAAGTCAAGGATTATCCTTTACAAAATATATACTTCTATTGTTGGCTCTCGAAAAGTACAAAATTACTTGTACATGACTCTCAAATCTTTAGCATTGTTCTGTGACTCTGATATTTTCCTACATATTCTTTTTCTTTTTGGAACGTGAGAACAAGATTGGGCTATTCAGCTGCACATTTACTTATCAGTTAATGCAAGCTCATTTCTCGCCGCTGAGTTTGTTTATTATTGTGTACTCCTTTCCGAGATCTAGCCTAGGCTGTGAATCATGAAAGGGCTATCCCTTGATCATCCAGAGTTCAATTCATGCTAGGAATAAATGTGAGAGTGCAATTAGTGTGCACTGATAAGAAGCTCAAGGTTTTCTAGTCCTTCATGAATACTTCACCAAGTATGGCTCAAAGAAAACTAACAAAGATTTTAGCAAACACCATGGCGTTCAATGTGCAGTTTCTTATATGCAGAAATATAGTTGAATGAGCGAAACCTTTTCCATTAATGCATAATCATCGTAGAGTGCTTTTCCCATTTCTTGGAATTTAAGGCATCAAACCAACTCCTTTTCATCCCCCTCTTTTACTGATGATAAATTACGTTATAAAATGTAGAGATCTTACACCAGAGGAATCTATAGGCAGAGACAGGCAACATTAGAAACAGGCTTAAAAGAGGAGATTAGCTGATAAAGCACAAACAAACCAGGTGGTTTTTTTTACTACAATCCAATCCAAAAGTCCGAGAAATACATCACCATAATACACTGACATTCTACTAGCATACATAACTTCAATAGTACTTCATCCATGTCTGCATGACTAGTTCTAATCAACCTGAAAGAAATTACTTGCCTCTCTCCACAGGCATTTGTGTGTTCACATGCAGGTGTGTGTGTGTGTGTCCACATGCATGTGTGTGTGTGTGTGTGTGTGTGAAATAGTGAGGGAGATTTGCCCATTCCACCCATTCCTATGGTGTTAATGGTGTTTCCACTAACCGTACTTAGGATCTGTTTAGCATCCTTGAAGAGACTTGCCTCTCTTCAAGGCAAGCTGTTAGAGATGTCAATGGAAGAACATCTCATCCTCAACATTCTTATGCAGCCTTGGAAAACCACCTCGGCCAAAAGAAGCGGAGGCAGGAGAAGATGAAGCAGATGACGATGCTTCCTGCATGCTCTCATAGTACAGACGCCCGCGATAGGCAGCAATGTCTGCATAGTAAACCGGTGGTGCCAATGAGACTGGCTTGGTGCACCGGGCAAAGGTGAAGCATAGGTTATATATAAGCTCCTGCAGCTCATCTGACATGAAGCCATGGTCATCGTGCAACACGTAGTAGTGTGTCGGCTTGCTCGTCCCCAGGATCCCATTATGACTGCACAGATAGAAGTCAAATGCCATTGGGTCAATAGTTGTTGTGTCAACCACAGTGCCTGGAAGAACATTGCCATTTCTAGTGCATGACTCAGACTTGCTCTCCGGAAACAAGCGCGTGTGGTGCCTCTTCTTTGCGACAACCACCGTGATCGTGGGTGAGTAGCCATCTGATTTGATTGCTGCCTCGAGATCTCTCAGCTCCTCATTGAGAACCATATCAAACTGTCCGTCACTCACACCATCACGGAAGTATATAATCTTCTGAGGCTTGGCACCATTGATTCGAACATAAGCTTCAACAAGCTCTTGACACATCTCGCCAAGCTCCATGATCCTCTCGGTGCGGTGGGGCTGAGCTCGGATTCTTGTCGCATAGCGGCTTATCCCAGGGCAATTGAGGTTGGCAACAACTGCTGCAATTGATGGGCTCGTGGTGTTCCAGCTTGAGGGGTGGTTCACATCAGCACCAATAAGCATGAAGGTAGAGTCGTTCATTAGTGGGAGGGTATTGGAGAGTTCCATATTGGTGCCACCAAGCTTGCCATTGATCTTTAAAACAAGGTTGGCAAAATACTGGTCCTGCAGTTTATTGGCATTGTGGCTCAGGAGGCACTGGGTCATGATCCCCAACCGTGTCTCACATATCAGCTTGAGTGTCTTGTATCCCTGGTGGCGCTCTGACATTGGGCAGAATAGAAGCTGCAACTGTTGTGCCCCAGCATGCTGAATTGCTTTGTTAAGCTCTCCGAGAAGCTTATCATAGTCCCAAAGAACAGCCATTCCGGAGTTGATCACAAAGAGAGGCCTGTCATTCATCTGCATACCAAGGTCGCGGCATCGTTGGACGATGCTTTGGATGAATGCAGCAGTTTTGAGTCTTTGCTGCTGGAAGCGTGATGGTTGTGCACTGAAGTCAAGAATTCCCCAAGCTTGTAGATTCTGGCCTGCTAGTAGTTTGTTATTGAGAAGGTTCCATTGACAGTCATCTTTTGGGAGCCTGAGTTTGGAGATCTGGCCATTGGTACCCCGGAGTTTAAGATCAGGGCGAGCAAGGACACGACCAATCACTTGTGTCATTTCCTTGGCAACAGATAAATCAAATTGCTTTGCAATCTCTCCTCTGCAAAATGTAACAACAAGAATTGCTCCATGTGAAGATGTAAACAGTTCTAACCACTTAAACATCAGTCTATACCTCTCAACAGAAAGATACATTGAGAGCTTGAAAACTTCCCCCTTCAGGAATATATATCTTGAGAGGAATATTGAGTCAAGGATGTTTGATCATGTGCATTGAGTGATAAAGAAGTTGCCTCGTGTGATGGTTAAATCTAGGTAGATGGGTCTCAAGAAGGGAACAAAGACAAACCTAAAAAGTATGGATTCATACAAAATGAGATACAAATAAACAGTGAATTATGAATTACTGGGTGAAGAAACATTCCAATAGTTGAATCACAGAATTGCTTAATATGAATTGTGGACCCAAAAAGTAAATTAAAAATAGAATCTGATTATGTCTGGAGAAGAAAGGATTAAGCTCTTGAATCTAACAGATTTATCAAATTATATAACAATTACTCTTCGGATTATATCTTTTATTTTTTTGAAGAAGTATTCCATTTCCATCTAACAAAGCAATTTAAAGGATGAACTTTTAGATTAGTTTATGATGAAAAGACAAATTTGTCTTTTATTAATTAAAAAGAGGAAAATGCCTTTCATTAAGTATATTGTCAAAGGTTTGAACAACATTGACCTTAGAATACTCTTCCAAAGCAAATTATGGAAAGTCGATGCATAGCAATAAGAGTAAATAAGATTTAGATATTCTTTCACAAATAACATAGAATGATATCTCCAGAATAAAGAACATTTTAACATTTTATATTTGTGAGATTAATATCAATTCAATGCATTCTTCAAATTTTAGGCACTTGTGCATGCATGCACACATGCGCAATATCTTAAGACATTCTTCAAAATATCTACTCTTAATTTGAAGCTATAGTAGTTCTGATGAATTGAACGTAGATCTTCAGTATGGCTGATTAGAGTCTGATGTATTCCAATAAGAAAGCAAAAAATAAAAAAAAACTAAATCAACAAGAAAGATGGTTTAGAGCAATACTTGCATGGCCCATTTGCTGCGCACATCATGTTGAGTATCTTCTCTTTCCTCTCCATTGGAGGTGGTAAGGCCTTCTCCCTTAGCTTCTTATCAGCATCCCAATTCAAACCATCCTTTGGATACCGCTGACCTTCAGCCAACACACAGAATTCCATGGGCACATAATTCATCTTGTTTTTGCTCAAGTTCAAACAAGGAAGCCTCTTATAATTGATCTCCTTATTGTATTTCTCTCTATAGTAATCCACAAGCCTCAACTCCTTTCCCGAATTCTCATCCATGAATGTGATCTTGTCTGTGTTCAAGACAGTCAAGCCTGAAATTGTAAACTTCTGATTAGTCGTTCGATGTGTCACGGTAACCCGAAGGTTTTTCAGTGCTTTCTCCACTTCAAACTTCTGCTTCCCACTCAATTCCGTGTTCTTATCCAATGACACCCACAAATTGTCTCTAAGAAAGTCGAGCACTGGCCCAGACTTCCGAAATGGCATGATAGAGTAGTCCACGCAGAGAACAAGACCTTGTTTGGTGTCTTTTAGTGTCTGCTGTGACCCCTGCAGAGCTTCAACACCCATTCCAAGGTCGTAACTATGATCCCTGGAGTAGAAGCTCCGGCCTAAGGTGATCCTTTGCCAGCTTGAGGCCTGTCGAACAATCACATCCAATCCCTGCAAGACCTCTCTGGGGACAGGTAACTCCAAGAGGCGGCTGAGTTCTAATTGTTTTTTGAAGTCTATAGTAACAAAATAGGTCTTGGAGGGCAGCGTCACTCTGAATTGCCCGATGGGCAATTCGACTGCACTATACAGATTTCTTTCACCATCATAAGCAACAGATGGCAACAGGGATCGATAGGGTTCAGACTTAAATAGCTCATTCTTTACCGAGAGTAAGTCCGACTTGGAGAGTTCAGTGGATGAGCTGGCTTTCTGGGGTTTCTCAAGCTTAACATCAATCTCATAGTGACGGATTACTGAATTCTTATTGTAACTGACCAGAAAATGGTTAACAAGGAGTTTGACTTTCCTGATATGTGATGATCCACCTTGATCTGGCCTTTGCATAGGTATCCTTTTTCCAAGTTCGACAAAAGTTGGTGGCTGTGGTGATCGTGATGACCCAACATGATCAGGCCTTTGCATGGATTTCCTTCTGCCAACATCAGGCAGAGATGGTGGAAAAGATGATACCGTTGCCGGTGACTGAGAAATTGTCAATGAACGAAGATCTGAAGCCAGAGTCTCTGGAAAATTGAAGAATTGTTAGGAGCTTTTGGTAACATGATCCTGACAATATGAACCAATATAGAAGCACGGGATAAAAGAAACAGACATATATTCTGCAAGATATTGTACACAAATAGGCAATGATTCCAGTTTGCTAAGTTAAGGACCAAATTTGTCATGTATTCTTCTTCTTCGTTTTTCCTTGAGAAGAAAGATGGGAAAACGCCATCCAAGTTTGTCATGTATTTCAAACTAGAGTTATTGACATCGGGATGAACATACTTACGACTATATCATGTAAAAATAAATAAATAAATAAAGGCAAACTGCAAAAAGATTACATGAATAAGTAACTGTTCATACACACAAAGAAAAGTTAATTTTCTTTCATGAAATTGGTTAATTTTTACAGTACTAGCATAATATTTGCATTAGATCATATACATTGCAACCCAATAATATTATATCTGATAGTTGTTTCACAAGATATGATTAAGTAACTGCCTCCAATCTTACAGTAAGTGCGAAGGGTTCCCATTAGCTATCACGCAATGCAGCACAACAAGAGAAACTAATACAATCTAATTTGCCAACATTAATCAAACCAATTTTATTAGCAACAACCAAGAACTATACTAACCATTACTCATCGAGCTTGGATTCGGCGACCGGACCGCAACGTACACGAAATGACCCCCTCTACCTCGGCCGCCCCTTCTCGGAGGCGGCCCCGCCATCGCCTCCCGTGGCGCATCATAACGCTCACGACCATCGCCACCGCGGCCATAACTCGCGGCGGGCTCTTGTCTATAATACCCGCCGCGGCCACTTCCCGGACCCTGCCGGGAACCGCCAGCCCCATCGCCATAATTTGGCGAGTTCGGCTGCCGGAATCCGGCGTCATTGCCGGGATTAGGCCTGCGACCTCTCCCTCTACCACCACTTCCTCTTGCTCTCCCGAATTGGAAGTCCATTGCCGTCAAGTATGAAAGACCCAGCGAGACTCGCAACAAAGGAAGGGAAGAGAAGGTGGAAGACCTCTATTTATCGTGCAATGACTTGGACTGCAGGGCTGGATTTAAACAGTGTTGGTCAATTTGTAGACAAAACCACCCTTTCCTTAATGACTAAGATAGCTTTGGTTTAGTCCTAGAGGGCTAGGTAGAAAGTAAATATTGGATCATCGTAGGGTATAATTGGGAGCATCTGGGTTCGCGGAAGGTGAGAGAACGCGGCATTCAAACATAGATTGGGGTGGGGGTGGATCCTTTGCCTCTTCCTCGAAGAAAAAGATTTGCTTTCTGCAAGAGAACAAATTCTGTTGCGAGTCTTGTTAGACTTAGTGGGTTCGAGGAAAAAGCTGATCAACCGCCCCGTACGATGCTGACGGCAAAACGGGCCCTGATTGATACCGATATGTGCCAATTCCTGATGCCATCAGCACTTGATAAATTGAGGAATAATCCGATAGGTGATCAGTAGCTATACGCTTGCTTTTAATATGGTTGGATTTTCTTTTGCGAAGCAAGGTTGGAAGGATTTTCGCTTCTTCGTGTTCTTAATTTGGAGCGCTTTCAGCAAGGTTGTTTGTGCTTTTCAACTTGATCGGGTTGCAGATTTTGAAGCGTTAGGAGGGTTGAGGATATCGACCTATAGATGATGAAAGTTTTTTTTTTTTTTTTTGATAGAAATAGGTTCATAGACAATCTCTACTTGAAATACCTCAAACAAAGAGCCAAAAATTCTAGCCAAATCCTAATGAGTTAATACGGAATCTAGACTCTTGACATTTAACACAATCATGAAGTGATACTATAAAACAAAATTTCAGTTCATGATGACATGTTGCTACACTTCTCTGTGTGTGTGTGTGTGTAGAGCAAGTGGAAGCAAGAGACATTGGATCATTAATACCTTCTTTTTTTTTTTTTTTTTTTTTCTAGTTCACACGATTAGTTTGCTCACCCATGAATATCCTTATATACCAATAGTCTAAAAATTTTTGGAGTGAATAGATAGTTGGTTTGGAAAGGAAATAGCCAAACAAGATCATTGGACATTCTCCACTGATGCAATGTTATATATGTGATAGAAAAGAATGAAATTGTGTTTGCTAAGTCCAAGCACTTGATCCATGGCAAGTGATTGTAATGGCACATACTTCCTTTAATTCTTTATAAATGAGCTAGTTAAGTAATATAGCTTGAGCTACCTAAGGAGATGCAAGTAGTTGGAAACCTCAAGAGAAACCGGATCTTTGAATGTAATATGGATGGTGCAGCATTTACCATTGCTTTTAATGTTGATTTGATTATCAAAGATCATGGTGTCACATACTTAGCAAGTCCATTCATTTGTCACTATGTTCATTTGAAGAAGTAGAAGCATACATTAGGTCTCTTAGGTTTAGAAGAAATTGATGCCTCAAATGCTTATTTGGAGCTCATGCTAGGATAATTTTCAAGCTTTTGTTAGTTTTCAAATTACATGGTTATTGGCCTATAAGAGTATTTTAGTCATTAAAAAAATGATAGAAAAGAAAATTAAAAAAAAATTAAAAAAATATTTTTTTAAGAAAATAGAAAAATTTAGTCAAATTTGGAAAATCCATTTCAATATTATTTTAATTTTTCTGCTATCCAAATAGCTAGAAAACTCTTTTTTTTAAAATAACTGATTTTCTAAACCTTTATCTAAACAATCAAACATAATCTTAGTGTTCCAATTTCATCTTATTAGATATGGTTTCAAATTTGTTTGACCAAAGCCAAGTTCACCTCTATGTATAATTCAAACATATATATGTATGTATCTATATATGTATGTATATATATGTTTGTCTAAAAATATCATTGTCCTCAATTTATTTCTAGAGCTACCGTTTCGGTGCCACCTAGGCTAAAATCATGGGTTGAACCTACAAGTTTAAGTCTACTCGGCCAAAACGTGCCTTGAAGCCACGAGATCGATGCTATGACATGGAGGGCTGGCTAAATTGTGAAATCATGGGTTAAACCAATGATTTCATAAAATGGAACCCCTAACCACGATTTCATAAAAAAAATGATGGGCTCAACCCACGGTTTCATATTGAAATGGTAGGCTGAAGCCATGATTTCTATTAAATTTAAAATGGCTGCTCGAATGAAATATGGGTCGAACCCATGATTTCTATTAATTTGAAATTTGGCCGTCAGATGAAATCATGTACTCAGGACATGATTTTAAAATAAAATCGTGAGTTGAAAACATGATTTTAGCTTTATTCAAAAAATAGCAGCCATAAAATCATGGGTTCTAGCCATAATTTTAGAAACTCATGCCCTAAACCCATAATTTCATTTTCTTTAAATCCACCCACACCCAGCTCACTCCCCATTGAATTTTCTAGAATTTATCTTCTATTCTAGTCCATTTCAACCATCCTAGAATCAACCATGGTGATCCTCATCCTAGATCAACTTAATGGCTTCCAGAAAAGGTAGAATTTTGTCGGAAGAAAAAAGAGCTCGAGTAAAGAAAGAAAAAGAACCATCACATAGGTAAGAAGTTTTATTTTTAAATAATAAGTATAGCAAAAATTTTCAATCAAATTTTTATGGAAGAAAAATTGTAGGAGATAGAATAGTCGATTTAAATAATTTTAGTGATTTTTAAATTAGATTTTTATTCAAAAGGATGGATTAGCTATCTATGATTACTTTCAACAAGCCAACGTATCCTACTCTAGTTAAGTATTTTTATAGCAATTTTAGTTTCAATAGTTCAGCTTATTCTATTTCATCATATGTGAAAGGATAAATTATCTAGTTTAACTATAGTATTTTTGGTCAAATATTAGGGATTTCATCGAACGATGATAGATATTTCAATAGTACTTATTGGAATCATTGAGATTTAAATTATTATACTTGTAGAATTATTTTTTTAGGAGAACACTTTAAGTCGGACTGCTAAACCTAATGCACATATGTTACCACTTGAAAATAGATTAATTCATCAAATTTTTATATTTAATTTTTTGCCTAAAGGAGGTCACAGAGATAATGAATCATATTTAGATATTTATCTTCTCAAAATACTTCTTTTGGATGATAGGATTAATTTGCCTTATTTAATGATGCATTATATGAATGACTAGCGTTTTCAAAGTCCTAAAACTTTTTTGCCATGCAGAGCTATTTTGATCGTTATATTCAAGGCATTTTATGTTCCTTTGACTGATGATGATGAAGTTATGAAGTTTAAACCTACTGACACATACAATCATGCATCTCTAAGGCATATGGGGTATATATCTAAACATGAGATATACAGGTGTATGTCTAAGATATCTGAAGAAGAAAGTGATAGTGAAGAAAATCGTCAGTCTACCAGTAGCGACTAGCCTACACATCCAACACAGTCCAATCAGTAGTCTTTTGCTCTGCATGCATTGTCTATTTGGATGATGCATTGGAGATATCTATTGGACAAGGTTTTGCACA
Source organism: Cocos nucifera (assembly GCA_006176705.1). NCBI lineage: Eukaryota > Viridiplantae > Streptophyta > Magnoliopsida > Arecales > Arecaceae > Cocos > Cocos nucifera. The sequence continues at coordinate 208,782 of QRFJ01002296.1, forward strand.
CATGCATGAGAGGTTTGCACGATTTGATCAGTTCATATAGTATTTCTATAGTCAGTTTTTTCCACCTCCATAAGATCCTGCACCAAATGAATAGGCTTCAGCTTTTGGTTGTAGGGTCTAAGATGGTCGCCTAATAATGTATCATGTTTTTCATTTACTTTTAGATTGATGTATTTTAGTTTATTATAAGCACATTTTTCTTTCTTTTGGTGCTCATGATTGAGATGAAATCATGTATTCTAAATGGCTTTATGTTGAAATTGTTATTTATTGTAAACTATATTACATTTTAATTAACATTATCGACCACTGAATTTAATTCTTTGGAATTCATGGTCTAAAAGAAAAATTGAAACCATAGTTGACCGGCCCAATAGGGTTGGATCGATTCGATCTACCAATATGGACTAGTCAGCTCAACGAACCAGACCACTGGGCTTAGTCCTTAGGATTTTAGGGTTAAAATGGACAAATAAATCGAAACCATAGTCAACTGGCCCAATAGGGCTCGATCGGCTAGATTGACTAATCTAGACCACTTAGCTCAATGGATCGAACCACTAGGTTGACCAGCCCAACAAGGCTGGACCAATTGGATCGACATATTTGGACCAATCGGCTTAATGGACCGGACCATTGGACTTAGTCCTTAGGGTTTTAGGATTAAAAAAGAAAAAAAATTCAAAACCATAGTCGACTAGCCCAATAGGGCTGGACTAGCTAGATCGACAAATCTAGACTAGTCGACTCAACATATTGGACCACTTGGCTTAGTCCTTAGGGTTTTAGGGTTAAAAAGGAAAAAAAAATCGAAACCATAGTCAATCGGCCCAATAGGGCTGGACTGGTTGGATCAATCGATTTGGACCAATCAGCTCAACAGACTGGACCACTAGAATTAGTCCTTAGGGTTTTTGCGTTATAAAGAAAAAAAATTTGAAACCATAGTCGACCAGCCCAATAGAGCTCGATCGGTTTTCGTGTTAAAAAAAATCAAAATAAGTATGTTTCTTAATGTTTTAGGGTTTTAAAAAGAAAATATATTTAAAAAAATTCATGATTAACTAGCTTCTATAGCGGTCAATCAGCCCATGGTCGACTGGGTGCGATCGGTCGGCTCGGGACAGCATGATCAATGGCCTATAGAGTCGGTCGACCACAATGGCATGCAGCCCACCAGCTTGGTCGACCACCCCGATCCACCATACTCGACCACTGGGCTCGGTATGAGATAGTTGATTAGTGGTCTCAAGCGATTGACCGATTAGCTGAGTCCAGTGGTCGAGCATGGTGGATTAAGATGGTTAACCAAATTGGCTTGGCTGCATGCCATTGCGGTCGATCGGCTCTACCTAATGGTCGAGCATGGTCGATCAAGGTGGTCAACCAAATGGTCCCACCCGATCCATCGACCTGGGCCTTTTTTTGGTTTATTTTCTGATTTATGGTTTATTTTAAGAAAAATTTTAAACTTGGGTAAACCATAGTTGGTTGAATTTGTTTAATGACTGATCATGGAATGATCAATGCTTGAACTGCTCAAAGAAGTAGCTAGCGGACCACATGGCAATGCTCCTCCATCAACCAAGTCCATAATAGGATCTACGAGAGGATGACCTAATCTATGAGGTGCTTGACATGAAAATCTATTTCATGCTCATACCTGAAGCAAAATCAATGCACCCGTCATATCACGTGCATCTAACTATTAGCCCTATAAAGTTCTCTATACAATTAGACTAGACCAGCACTACCCCAATTGTAGTATCCTGCGATCTCAAAATCAATAAGTAAAGGCAAAAACATGATATGCATTAGGTTCTATGATTTATCTGCATATAGACACCCTCCATCAACTACAAAATATATGCCCTAGCATAACGTTGTACGGCAGTATCATCTACCTGAGGAGGTAGTGCGCCGAATTGCTGACCTAACCATACCATGTTCAAACAGGAACCTCTAAGTTTATCAGGGGGTGGGACAACACCAAACAAATCTAAATATACCTGTTGCCAATCATGACGAGTATTATCTATAACTAGAAGATCGTTAACCGGTAAATCCAACTAGATGCCGACGTCCTCCAACGTAATAGTGCACTCTCCATAGGGCAAGTGAAATGCATGGGTCTCTAAACACCATCGCTCAATGAGTGTAGTGATCAAGTGCTAATCAAGTGAAATGAGCACAATGTGAGCAAGGCCATAAAATCCAAGCTGCTATAAATATGACACTGTGTATCTCGAGGGGGGTCATCCGAGATATGGCTAGCTCCCCCCATTAAAAAAATCGGCCTCCTATAAAGACCAAAAAAAATATACAAGATCAATATTGTAATATTAAATATATATAAATAATTTATTGACATGATTTTAATGATATAAATGTTGGAAATTATATCCTAAAGTCAATCATTTAGGTTGTACATGGTTGAGGTAAATATAATTATACTTAAATTATTTACAAATAAAATTATTATTTTGGTATTTTCATTATTTTGTGCATCTTCCTGTAATAAGCTCTTCTATGAAGAAGTTCTTAGGACTATTTAGACTCGACAAAGGAGGATTTATCATTTAATCCTTAAATCAGTTCGTAATCAAATGATTCATTGTTATCCAGGACGATAATGTATCTAGTGTAGATCGTTGTGTGTCATAAGTATTGGTTATCCTCTTAACCAAGAAGTATGGAGATACTGTTATGGCATGTAGGTGAAGTGTAGAAATACATTTCACTAAACGTGATCCAACTGTAGAGCTCTCTTCTGCCAAGAGTTTCTCATGAAAGATATGGATATATGTGTCCCTTAGATCTAAGATCACCACGGTGACTTGCAAGCAACTTACTGCACTTAGATACCGAACTATCTAAATTTTTAATTCAGTAACGGAAGGCTACTGGGTGCAGTCAAGTACTTAGCTTATCAGTACGTGAGTCAAGATGGGATTGACCCCTCAACTGTTGGAGCAAGTACATCATTGTATTTTAATTTAGCAAATCCTCGATCAGGATAGTCCATATGATGGACGCTAAGTTTTAAAATACATTGTGGGTTTATTTTAGGGTTGGCAGTAAATCCTAGATCATCTTTTGAGCATCGAGATCAATGGGATGAATTTTATGATAACCATATGCCATAGGTTCATCGATGTTGTATTATAATTTTTTGACCTATTCGAACGTCGGATATCATTGATAGATGGTCACATCGATTAGTACAGAAAATTAATTTTTGTACTATCGGCTTAGGATTCAAACCTATGGGGTTACACATAATAGAAGTTTCTATCTGATCTAATGGCTAATATTGAGTCTCGATGACCTAAGACTCTATGGTCAAGAGTCCCACTGGACTGAAACTCTGTGACCAAGAGTTCCATTAGATTGGGACTCTGAGTCCTACTTATTTGGGACTCTCTGATCATGAGTCCTGATGACCTAAGACTCTATAACCAAGAGTCCTAATGGATTGAAACTCTGAGTCCTATTTATTTGGGACTCTCTGATCAAGAGTCCCACTGGTCTAGGACTCTATGATCATGAATTTGATTCGTTTAGGATACTGAATTCAAGAGTTTCACTAGTTTGAAACTCTTTAGGAGTTTCATATTGATGGAACTCTATTGACCAGATACCCATCCGATTGGAACTCTATATTTATTGGAGGATTAATTAGCAATTTGATTGCTAATTAGCTCAATTTGATTGAGCGATAAAGATTTGATCAAGTTCGATCGAATTAGATTCAATTGGATTTGATCTGATCAGGTCATGAGATGATCTAATTGCTATGAAAGATTTGATCCTGATTTGATCAGGACCTGAACCTAATTAATTTTTAATTTGATTAAAATTTTATTGGGTTGGGTTAAGCCTAAATTAGTTGGGTTTAACCTGATCTAATTGAGTCTAGATTAATTGGTTTGATTGAAATCAGTTAAGACTAAGTCAAATAAGTTTGAATTTGAACCTTCCTTCTCCCTGCGCCACCCTGCTTTGACTTTTCCACACCCTATCTCACACACACTTTGGTTTTGCATGAAAATTCTCACACACAGAAGGTATCTATGCCCCCTTCTCTTTCTGCCTTTGACCTGATCCAAGTGTTGGATCAGATTGGATTTAAGTTGAATTTTAAATTCAACTTGAGTTGGTTGGTTTGATTGAAACTTCCTAACTCCCTCTCATGCTTATCCATTCATCATGCCCCTTGAGAAATGTTACATAATTTTTTTTGTACATTTTTTAAAGGTGGGCACATAGAAGGAGAGTCCTTCTATGCATCAAACATCCAAGGGTGGGCGTTGGATAGGGATAAGAAGGTTTTTGAATTCGATGTTGGCTGGGAGGTTGAAACAAGTTCAACCTCTAACCCTTATCTCTTTCTATGTGCCTTCCTATGGTATTCCATGTCAATAAATTATGAGAATTTTTGTGCATGCACAAGAAGAGGTCTGCATTCTATGGTAAAAATTTCAATATGATTGGGCATTATTTTTGGATGAGAAAAATCTTAAAGTGAAGATGAGTAGGGTCCTGCAGCACTTTATTTTTTCCTCATGCCTCTCTTCTCTTTTGATTTTCATCTCTAAGGATACTCAATTTTTAAATATGATCTAAATAGAATTTATAGATCTAAAAGTCATCTTTCTATAAAAACTAATTTCATAGAAAAAATCCACACAGAGAGAGCGTGATAGGGTTTTTAGTATGTCAAAATTTTTGGGCCGAGTGAAACCCTAGATTTGGGTATCTAGGTTCGGGTGGAGAGATCGAATGCTATGAGCATCGGATCACCACCAAACTTTGTACACCTATTCATCATCCCCTAGTATTTATGTTTTAATTTTTTAGAGTATCCAAAAAATTAAAAAGTAGATGATCGATCATATCGATCTTGATTAGCCGTCGAAGACCCCGATGAGGAGATAGCACTCCAGTAGGGCTGATTGAGATCAGAAGCTCCATGTGGACCAACCATAGAGATCGGATAAGTGTGCAGCTATAGCATAATACTAGAGTCTATTTTGGTGGATTCAGATCATAGAGATCAACTATCCATGTATAGGTATCGAGTTTTGAACTCGTATCGATCAACAAATATGATTTGCTGATCGATTGTATTTTATTTTTCATTTACATATTAGCATGTCTAGATTCTAAGTAGGATAATTAATTAGATCAGTGCATGTTATAGAATTAATATTAGATTAATTTTAGCTTTCGCTGTATTTTATTCAAAAAAAGTTTTCGAAAAGCATGCCCTAAATCCTACTCGATTTTCTTCAAATGGTATCAGAGCAAGAGTTGCTTGACATGTTAATATGTTAATTAGAAAGATTAAATGCTTACATATTTGATATATATTTAATCTAAATAACTTAGTAATCAAGGATGAATGAGCCACCAAGCCGTTCGATCATAAGGGACAAGTATGGTTTAAAGGCCATCTCCTTCCATTCAGTGGGGATCCCTTATGGCGGTAGGGGTGCCATCGTGAACTCATTTATTAAGATGAATAGTGAAAGAATTTGATTAAAATTATTTCAATTAGAAAGTTAAATATGAATATATTTAGATTAGATCTAAAAGATAATTCATGGTTTAATTTTTAATATACCTTATTTTCTGTTATAAGATTAGCAATAGGATTGCTGTTTATGAAATGAGCTGATCCATTTGTGAAATGAGTCAACCCATTTGGTGAATAGAAAATAAAACCTTTCAAAATTTAAAAATTATTTTTGAAATATCGAACCCCAACCCATCAGCCAAAAAACTTAATTAAAAAATTAAGTGTCTCATAGAATCTAGAAGTATGAATTAAAGATTCTAAGACATAAGCATAAGCTATGGGTTAAACGGTTAGATGAATTAGGTCCATTAATTGGGTTAGACCTAAGGTTAGTTGAAGAATGGACTTAATTTAGAGTAATTGATCAAATCTAATCAAGTGTTGAATTAGATTAAGTCAAGGACACTCTTGACTCAACTTCAATAGTTATAGTTGAATGAGTCCATGTCTTTAACTAGACCAAGATGGACTTGATTCATGGCTAAGCGGTCTAGTCCAAAATTACTAAATTGATCAGATTAAACCTAAATAACTGGTTGGTGTTTAAGGTAAGTTTGGCAATCTAGATCAGTGATTTTTAATTGAGAACTACTCATACTGATTCAATCTTTGACGAGTTAATGGCATATCCCTTCCACTGATCTCACTTACCTAGCCAACATGGTCAATTAGAGTTTGATTAGATCACTTGGTGATTCGAGCTGATCTATATCACTAGGAATCAGTTTGATTGATTTCAATTAGTAAAACTGTATTAGGTGTCCATGGATCTAAATTGATCCTAGTCCTAACCTATTGACTTGGTGAAGTCAGTGAGAGAATTTGACTTGGTGAAGTCAGTGGAAGAAATTGATCCATGTCCTTTCTATCCTTAAATCATAAATAATCTAAATTCTTTAAATTATTAGGTGCTTAAAATGACTAAGTTATGGGGATAACTGAGTCATAGCCTCCCATTAAGATGAATAGTAATGAGTCCAATTTTCTGGATGGACACTGGAGGTGCCTAACAGCTGGTGTTCATTTGGATATTGAAATTACTGTCCATCATATGATGATTAGATTGCACTCTCTTAATGGTGATCAGGTTAGTCAGAGCCTACCTTAGATCTGGTCATCATTGGTTTGATGCACCGAACTCAATCATGTTAATGGTTGGACCTAACCAGACCTTTTCAATGAAGGCCAAAGCCTACTGAATTAGCTTCTGGGGCAAAATCTAATTACTAAAAATTATTTAAAAAAATAATTGATTGTGAACCTACCTGTAGATACACAAAGATTAGCCAGAGCCTACCTTGGCCCATCTGTAGTCTATATGGATTTCAGTACCCACTAAGAAGTTAGTGTAATTCCTCGAATTGGAGGTAGAGGCTATCAATTTACTAAAAATAGTGAGAGAACCTTTAAACTAAAGTCCAAGTCTTTAGGATTAATTAATTCAAGTACTAATAAGGTTTCATGTTTTTCTTTTAGATAAATAGGATGGCTAGTGTTAGTCTGCTCCGTTCATTATTGGATAGTGGTAAGCTTTTAGCACCTTATTACGAGGAATCTAGTGTCAACCCTGATCTGACAGACCCAAAGAGGAATGGTCCTCTTGACCCAAATAGATTGAACAGGAGAAATCAGCAAGTAGTTGCTGGGCAAAGATGTTATATGATAACACCTTGCAATTTTTTCATATGTAAAACATCTACCTGGGTATTAGATACCAGAAGTTCAATTCATATATGCAATTCGTTGCATGGACTTCAAATTGATAGAAAGTTTGAGAATGACAATAGATTCCTGAATATTGGAGAAGAAAGTAAAATTTCAGTCCTAGTATTGAAAACTCTTGAGCTATTTTTCAAAGATAAAAATATCATTTTAAGTGATTGTCACTATTATCCATCTTTTATGATAAACATAATATCTGTTGAACTTTTAGCCTAGGATGGTTATTATTTGTCAATAAAAAAATTATTATGATATTATTATGAATAATATTACAGTAATGCGAGGATAATTAAAAAATAGTATTTATATTTTATCATAGCATGTTAGTGTAATGTACACGTCAAACAAACGTCCAAAGCTAGATCATGTCTCCGATGCCTATCTTTGGCACTATAAGCTTAGTCATATAAATAAGAATAAGATAAACATGTTAGTCAAGGAGAATATCCTTGACATCGATGATTGTGAATCATTGAATACCTATGAATTCTGCTTACTTGGTAAGATGACCAAATCACCTTTTACTGAAAAAGATGAATGGGCCACTAAGCTTCTGGGTCCAATACATACTGATATATGTGGACCCATGAACATATATGCTAGAGGTGGATTCTACTACTTCATTACATTTACTGACGACCTATCTAGGTATGGGTACGTCTATCTTATGAAGAATAAATTTGATTCATTTAAAATGTTCAAACAATATTAAAATGAGGTAGAAAAACTTGGGAAGAGTATTAAAACTCTTCGATCAGACCGAGGAGGTGAATACCTTTCCAACGAGTTTTTGACATATCTTGGAGAGAATAAAATTCTCTCACAATGGATCCCTTCTAGAATACCACAGCAAAATGGTGTATCAGAAAGAAGAAATCGAATCCTGTTGGACATGGTTCGATCCATGATGGGGTTTGTAAGTCTGCCGATTTCATTCTGGGGTTATGCATTAGAGACTACTTGTTATATTTTGAATGCTGTTCCGAGCAAGTTTGTTTCAAAAACTTCATATGAGATATGAAGTGGCCATAAGCCAATACTCTATCACTTTAGGATTTAGAGATGTCCGGCTTATGTAAAATATTTACAGCCAAAAAAGCTTGGACCTAGGTCCAATAAATGCTTGTTCATAGGGTACCCTAAAAAAACTAGGGGTTATTACTTTTACCTTGCTGAAGAACAAAAGATGTTCATCAGCAATAAGGCAGTCTTTTTAAAAAAGGAGTTTCTTATGGAAGGAACATCTATCTCTAATGTTTAGCTTGATGAAATTCGATAGGTAAAAGAACCGACATATTCTAGTGAACCTGCAGAACTGGATTTGATAAGATCAAACCCAGAGCCCATTGAAGAGGCACCTTTAAGGAGATCCAGTAGAGTAACGCATCAATCGGATAGATACTATGATTTCTTAGTCCAAGATGGTAATCCTATCAAACTCAATGAGAACGACGAGGATCCAATCACCTACATGGATGCCATGCAGAGGTCTGACTTCGATAAATAGCTGAAAGCTATGAAATCTAAAATGGAGTCCATGAAAGTCAATAGTATATGAACATTGGTTAATCCACCTGAAGGGATAAAATCTATTGTGTATAAGTAAATTTTTAAAAAAAATGGGACGTAGATGGGAAGGTGAAGACCTATAAAGCACGTCTGGTTACCAAGGGATATCGTCAACATTATGGTATTGACTATGATGAGATATTTTCTTCAGTGGCAATGCTCAAGTCTATTTGAATTATGCTTGCAATAGCAGCTTACCTAGACTATGAGATCTGGCAAATAGATGTGAAAATAGCTTTTCTAAATAAAGAGCTGGATGAAGAGATGTATATAATACAACCTAAGGATTTCACATCCACGGACGAGTCCAAGATGTGCAAGCTTTAGAGATCCATCTATAGATTGAAGCAAGCATCTCAGAGTTGGAACATGCATTTCGATAAGGTGATCAGAATGTATGGCTTCGTTAAGAATGAAGAGGAATCCTGCATCTATAAATGGGCTAATGGTTATGTAGTAGTATTTCTTATACTCTATGTGGATGACATTCTCTTAATTGGTAATGATATCCCTTCACTATAGGGAATAAAGGTTTGGCTGTCATCATAATTCTCCATAAAGAACTTGGGAGAAGCTTCTGACATTCTAGGGATGAAGATCTATAGAGATAGATCTAAAAGGTTACTTGGATTGTTCCAGTCCACATACATCGATATCATGCTGAAAAGATTCAACATGGAAAATTTCAAAAAGGGCTATCTCCTAATAGGCCATGGAATTATTCTCTCGAAGAGGGATTATCCGATAACTCCTTAGAAGAGAGAGCGTATGAGTAGAATACCATATGCTTCGATAGTGGGTTCTACTATGTACGTCATGACGTGTATGAGACCAGACGTGGCATACTCACTAGGATTAGTGAGTAGATATCAGTCTGATTCGGATGAGCATCACTGGAAGGTTGTAAAGACAATCTTAAAGTATTTAAGAAATACCAAAGACCAGTGGCTCATCTATGGAGATACTGACTTGAAACTTATGGAATATATTGATTTCAGTTTTTAGTCAGATCATGATGACAGCAAGAGTATGTCAGGATATATGTTTATGCTGAACGATTAAGCGGTCTGCTAGAAGAGTTTCAAGCAGCATACTATGGTCGATTCTGTGTGCGAGGTGGAGTATATTGCGGCATCTGATGCTGCGAAGGAAGCTGTATGGCTATGAAAGTTCATCAATGAGTTGAGAGTGGCACCCTCCTTAGATGGTCCGATTCTACTTTACTATGATAGTACTAAAGCCATAGGTCAAGCAAAGGAGTCGAAGGCACATCAGCATACCAAGCATATTCTGCGTCGCTACCATCTTATACAAGAGATCATGAAACAAGATGACATTGACCTTCAGAAGATTGACGGAAAGGAGAACATGGCCGACCCATTTACTAAGGCTCTCGAAATCAAAGAGTTTGACAATCACAAATGGAAGATGGGTATTCGATACTGTTCTAAGTGGCTTTAGTCTATGTAAGAGTTGTTGAAAATTGTATCCTAAAGCCAATCATCTAGATTGTAGATGATTGAGCTAAATATAATTATATTTAAATTATTAATAAATAAAATTATTATTTTAGCATTTTCATCACTTTGTGTATCTTTCTGTAATGAGCTCTTCTATGATGAAGTTCTTAGGACTATTTAGACTCAACAAAGAAGGATTTATCATTTAGTCCTTAAATCAGTTTGCGATCAAATGATTCATTGTTATCCAGGATGATAATGTATCGAGTGTAGGTCATTGTATTCCATAAGTGTTGGTTGTCCTCTTAGCCAAGAAGTATGGAGATACTGTTATGGCATGGAGGTGAAGTGTAGAGATATATTTCACTGAATGTGATCCTACTGTGGAGCTCTCTTCTGCCAAGAGTTGCTCGTGAAGGATATGGATATATGTATCCCTTAGACCTGAGATCACCATGGTGACTTGTAAGCAACTCACTGTACTTAGATACTGGACTATCTAAATTTTTAATTCAGTGATAGAAGGCTACTGGGTGCAGTCAAGTACTTGGCTTGTCGGTGCGTGAGTCGAGATGGAATTGACCCCTCCAACTGTTGAAGCAAGTGCATCGTTGTATTTCAATTTAGCAAATCCTCAGTCGGGATAGTCCATATGATGGATGCTAAGTTTTGAAATATACTATGGATGAATTTTAGGGTTAGTAGTAAATCCTAGATCATCCTTTGAGCATCGAGGTCAAAAAAATGAATTATAAGATAACCATATATCATAGGTTCATCGATGTTGCATTTCGATCTATCCGAACATTGGGTACCATTATTAGATGGTCATATCGATTGGTATAGAAAATTAGTTTCTATGCTATCGGCTTAAGATTCGAATCTATGGGATCATACACAATAGGAGTTCCTACCTAATCTAATGACTGATATTGAGTCTCGATGACCTAGGACTCTATGGTCAAGGGTCCCACTAGATTGGGACTTTGTGATCAAGAGTCTCACTGGATTGGGACTCTGAGTCCTACTTGTCTGTAACTCTCTAATCATGAGTTCTGATGATCTGAGACTCTATGGTCAAGAGTCCTAGTAGACTGGGACTTTGAGTCCTACTCATTTGAGACTCTTTGATCAAGAGTCTCACTAGTCTAGAACTTTATGATCACGAGTTCGATTCGTTTGAGACACTGGGTTCAAGAGTCCCATTGGTTTGGGACTCTTCAGAAGTTTCATATTGATGGGACTCTATTGATCCGATACTCATCCGATTGAAATTCTATATTTATTAAAGGATTAATTAGTAATTTAATTGCTAATTAGCTTAATTTGATTGAGCGATAAGGATTTGATCAAGTCCGATCGAATTGGACTCAATTGAGTTTGACCCGATCAAGTAATTGTTAGATATGTGTACCCTAGAAGCCAAAATTGGCTGACATTTATAATACCCTTCTAGGGGCAAAATTGTAATTTTGATGATTATCAATAAAATGAGTTATTTTCTATCACATATATGTATTTAGTGTCTGTGATACATCCTTTAAGTTAATGGTAATGATAATTCATATTTTTAAGAGTTAAAAATTTAAGACATGAATAATCATTATTAACTCATAAAATGCTCCCGACCATAGGATCATCACAAGGATGGTGATTGATCAGAAAGGTTGGTGTACAATCGCTTCTTTTTAGTAGATGAGTCTTGAGTCTACGGTGTGGAGACACCGGAGCGAGAGTACAGGTACTCGTTAGAGAACGAGGGCACTGAGCGTGACCACCTCGAGTAGTCATTAGGGAAGTCTACCTTCTCGTCAATGACTGACTCGATGCTGCAGTAGTGTGTCTGGTTCTTTGACCTGAGGATGCATCGGCAGTTCACCTTGAGGGTGTTATAGTTTGACTACACCATTACTCGGTCTCCTAGCCATATGGAATCCTGAGGTGTATGTTGGCTATAGCATGTTCATTGTAGGAACTGGATTGCATCAAGATGGAATCTATCTACCTCGGTGGTAGAGGAGCAGCCCTATGATGATCATGAGAATCAAGTCCAGAAGCCCATGGCCATGGCAGAGTGAAATAATAGAAAGAGTTTCTATTTAGATTTTCACATTCGGACTCGAATCGAATGATTACATCATATGACAGAGACTAGGGTTTGACGAGTTCACCTTAACCCTAATCTGATCGGGGCTCAAGATAGAAGAACTTAATCACACAGGTAGCTGCACCAAGAGGTTCGCATTCAGCTCTGATGGGTTGCCACCATATACTGCTAGGTGTCACTGGTGGATTTTGGGAGCAATTAGAATGATTTAGATGATCGATCATTCTAGCTGTTCGAATCAGAAGAGTTCTGATCCATCGAAAGGAGTTTCGATGATGTCGATGATAGAGATCATGACATATCCCATTACCATACAGAACTGAACCTAACTGGGTCACACAAATAAGGGTTTGAATCTGGTGATCATCAATTGAACTGATCCAGTTCAATTGATCTGAATGAGATTCAATTAGGTTCAAGGAAAATCGTGCTAGCACTCGATTGAACCTAACGTTCTTCTTTTACTATCATAAATAAGTTGTCCTGACTGAGCCAAAGGAGTTTGTGCTCAATCAGAGGCCTTCATATGGTCTGACTGGAGGTTGTCCAAGTCAGAAAAGGTTGTCTTATTTTGTAAGACATTACCTGCCATTTTTGGTCACCTGCCATTTCTTGTTCTTTGACTTTGGTCAAAAGTCTACCTTTGACTGGTCAAATGTTGACCATTGACACTTTGACTTTTGACCACATGTCATGCACCTATTGGAGAGCTGGTGGGGGCCTGTCCCCCTGCCAGAACCTGGCAAGGAGGAGGGCGCACGCCACCCTGGCGTGTGCCCAAGTTGGAGGCGCCTAGGAGTCCTTGTTGGACAAGGACTCCATCTCCTTTTTGGATTCCAATTAGAGTTCTCCTAAGAACCAAGTTTGACTGGTCTTAGGCACCCTCTAAGGAGGAATCCAGGGGACTCTATTCCCACCAATCAGATTTAGATCTGATTTCACAAAGGGTTGTGATTGGTTGGGAAGAAGAGGAGTTGGATCACATAGTCTATAAATAAGACCCTGCGCCCAACTCAAAGATGAATTGAATCAAATTCCCACGCCCCAAGGCTGCCTCTCCCTCCTTCCTCCATGCCAATTCCATCTTCTCCCTCTCCTCTCCACGTCCAAAAGGAGTTTTGGATCTTGGTTGGTGCGATTCCAGATCAAGAGAAAGGCGATCAAAAGCTAGAAGGCTGCGCTGCTGCAAAGGACGACTGCTGATCTTCAAAAGGAGTTTTGAAGATCCTCCAGATCAGATCCAGATCTAATTTTTGGAGACATGTGATAGAGAAGAAGAGGATCTCTAGATCCAAGCCCGAGTGGATACCGGTAGAGGCCAGGCACTTGCGTGGCTAGATCCAGAACCTTCCGCTGCTTACAGGATCATCAATGGGTAATAGGATTACCCAAATCAAGGTAAATTAAATTTGATTTAATTTATCTAAATTTTATTTTATTTATTAAAATAATAAGAATTCAGATCTAAAATATCTTAGATCTGATTTAGATCAAAAAAATTTTTGAAATATATCTCTTGATCTGATCAGATCTGAACGAACCTGGATCCGGAAAAATCAGGATTTCCCTTCAACTGGTATCAGAGCCAAGGTTCTAAAGTATTTAGATCTAATTTTAAATTTATTTTAATTAGAAAATAAGTGATTTTCAGATGTCACATGAGATGTGATCAGATCTGAAATCAGAAAAAATTAAAATTAAATGATTTGGATCTAAGATTAGAAAATATGCATGACTAGTTCTAAAATAGAATAGTTCTATAGAATAGTCTTGCATGTTTTTGATTTAATCTGATTAAATCATATTTTAGATCTATTTATTTACTATTTTTTGATATTATAATTATTATAATAACATCTAAAAAATAGCAAATAAAAATTATTTAATTTTAAACATCATATGAGATATGATTGATGCATGTCTAGACTAGTTGTAGAATAGTTCTACATAAGTTGTCTAGATTAGAATTTATTTTGATTAGATCAATTTAAATCTAATTTTTTAGATTATTATGAGATAATTTAGATCTGAAAATATGCATGATTCGATACATGAGATGTATGCAAAATATGCCATGATTAGATCTAATTTGTATATGAGATATATGATATAGATCTAAAACTATTTTGTAGTATTGCATGTTCCTGATTAAGGGTTCCTCTTGGCCGTCCGGTCATAAGAACGAAGAAGGGTTTAAAGGCCCTCTCTTCCCATTCGATGGGGTGTTCTTATGATGTGTAGGGGTGCTGCGTGTTCGTCCTTAATCAGAAACCCAAAACTTACTTTCTGCAAAACCCTAGATCCTGAAACCCTAGGATTTATTGTGCATATTTTGTTTATGAACCCTACTTAATTAAAAATTAAGATTATGGAATATCAATTAGGTCTAAAATTAAGAATTTCAGATCTAAGACATATTCATAATACTGGGTTCGGGCTTGGGTAGCTCAATTAGGTCTAAGTGATTGATCAAACCGAATCAAAAGTTGGTTAGATGGGATCAACAATGCTTAAATTGACCAGCCTAATAGGATTAAGTCTGGGTCAAGATCGAGTCACGATCAAGCAAGACCTAATTAGGCTCAGAGGTTAGAGTCTGGATTGTAGGCTAACCCAATTGGTTCTGGACTCAACAATTTGGTGTCTAAGGTAAGTTTGGCACATACGACCGACTGGTTTTTAATTGGAAGCTACTCGACCTGAATGCATTCTTGTACGAGTTAATGGCATATTCCTTCCACCGGTCTCACTTACCTGGCCATATCTGTTGACACAGTTCTGATCTGAGGTGGTCAATAATCCGAGCTAACCCATGCCACTAGGTTAGTCATAATTGTTATGACTATGACAAGTCTAGTTTAATGAGACCTGAATCAATTCTCCCTAAGAAAAGATTAAGTCTGAGGTCTTCCACCATTGTAGATGTGCGGGCCCTTCCCGGGGTTGATTGTTCTCGGCTGGATACAGTGGCTCAGTTGCACCGGGAAGATGCAACCATGTCTATTAGGCATTGGATGCTATGGGCTGGAGGATGAGTTGGGCTCAATATTTCTGGATACGGTGAGAGACTCAATTAGGAACCCAGTCTATGCAAATGGTGGGTCTGACTTAACTAAGGAGTGGATCAATATTCTGGATACGGTGAGATTCATGAATTAGAGACCAAGTTTGGGTGCACCATGATTAGAGAATCATTGAACAAGAGTTGTTCACTCATTGGCTAACCCATCACCAATAACTGTTAGGTGAGGTGATGAGTCAGTTGGTGAGACCGCACCACCCACTAGAAATCATTAATCATGGAGATTTTCGCATCTCTACAGAGGGAGTGTAGGGATCCGAGAAAATAGTGGGAGCTAATTTGTTTAAAAATAAAATTCTAAACAAATTGGTCAAGTCAATAATTACAGTATCTAACTAGAATCTTTGACTCTCTACAGGAAAATGTCTGCGTCCAACCCATTGGCACGTATCCTGGACACACATAGACTGACTGGACCCAATTATAAAGATTGGCTCAGGAACTACAAAATTATTTTGGGTTTCGAGAAGTTAACCCATGTTATTGGACCAGGACCCTCCCACCTTACCAGCCCGTCCATCCACTGAACAGAGAGCGTCTCTGAAAAAATGGATAGACGAAGATAATAAGGCCAGATATTACATGTTGGGCTCGATGTCTGATGAGCTCCAGCGCCAACATGAAGATATCGGGACTGCTCGCCAAATGTTGGCTCACCTGCAGGAGATGTTTGGTGAACAGAGTCGCGCAGCCAAATATCAAGTCACGAAATGACTTTTTAAGGCTAAGATGCGTGATGGGCAGTCAGTCCAAGATCACTGTCTGACAATGATCAAGGACATGGAAGAGCTTGAGAAGCTCGGTGTGAAGTTAGACTTGGATCTGCAGAATGATATTATTCTGCAATCCTTGACTGATGCATATGGGCAATTCATCATGAATTACCACATGCATAAACTTCAAAATTCCTTGGCCGAATTAATGAATATGCTGGTTACCGCTGAGCTTTCTATGAAAGGTTCTAAAGGCTCAGTTCTTGCTATGGAACGGACTTCTTCCAAAAGAAAGTCTTATGGAAAGAAAAAGAAGTCTGTGAAAAAGCAAAAGGTGGAAGGATCAAAGAAGAAGAAGGCAGAGCCGAAGAAAAAGGCCGATGTCAAAGGAAAGTGTTTCCATTGCAACAGCGACGGCCATTGGAAGCGGAACTGCCCTACTTACCTGGCCACCCTGAAGAACAAGAAGGAAGGTCCTTCTGGAGGTATGCTCGTTATTGAGTCTAACCTTACGGATTTCTTCTGCATCCAGTTGGGTGCTTGACTCTGGTTCTAGTGCTCATCTGTGCACTTCTATGCAGGGTCTTGAGGATAGCAGGAGGCTGAGGGATGGAGACATGATCCTACGCATCGGTAATGGAGCAAGAGTTGCTGCAGTAGCCGTGGGAACATACCCTCTTCGATTACCATCTGGTTTAGACTTAGTTTTGAAAGACTGTTATTATGTGCCTGCAGCTAGCAGGAATTTGATTTCTGTTTCATGCTTAGCACAAGAAGGTTATGTGATTACCTTCTTTAAGGACCATTGTAACATTCTTTATGAAAGAAATAAAATTGCAAATGGTTTCCTTATTAATGGTCTTTATCAGCTACATATTGATGTACCTGTTCTAACTATCGAGCAAAACGTGAATGCCAAACGACCTAGGGATAGTCCAAACGACAGATATCTATGGCACCTGAGATTAGGTCATATAGCAGAAGATAGGATCAACAAATTGGAGAAAAATGGGCTATTGAGTCCATTGACTTTCCGAGTCATATCCAACTTGTGAATCTTGTCTTCAAGGCAAAATGACTAAACTCCCTTTTGTTGGACATGGGGAGAGGGCCACAGATCTCCTTGCCCTAGTACATACTGATGTGTGCGGCCCATTTGATGTGCCGGCTAGAGGCAATTTTGTCTACTTCATTACCTTTACCGATGATCTGTCTAGGTATGGGTATGTGTATCTTATGAGACACAAGTCTGAAGCTTTTGAAAAGTTCAAAGAATTCAGACATGAAGTAGAAAAACAAACTGGAAAAACCCATTAAGGTTCTTCGATCAGATCGAGGAGGTGAATACCTTAGCCGGAAAATTCCTAGACTATCTCAAGGAAAATGGCATAGTCTCTCAATGGACTCCACCAGGAACACCTCAACTCAACGGGGTTTCAGAATGGAGAAATCGGACTCTATTGGATATGGTTCGATCCATGATGAGCTTCACAGACCTCCCTGATTTTCTTTGGGGACACTCATTGTTAACTTCAATTTATCTACTGAATAGGGTTCCCTCTAAAACCGTTCCTACCACACCGTATGAGATATGGCATGGTAAGAAACCAAGTCTGAGTCATCTCAGAATTTGGGGTTGTCCGGCTCATGTCAAAAGACAACAAGCGGACAAGTTAGAGTTTAGGTCCTTTAGAGCTCGATTCATAGGATATCCTAAAGAGTCATTAGGATACTATTTCTACATTCCAGAAGACCACAATGTGATTGTGAGTCGACATGCCATCTTTCTTGAAAAATAGTTTATTCAAGATAGCGGCATTGGAAAGCAGATTAAGCTTGATGAGAAAGTCTCACAAGTACAACGAGCTAAGGACCAATTGGAACCAAATCAGGTTGAGCCAATAAGAACACTACCTCCTCCACCTCGTAGATCGGAAAGAGTTTTCCCGTCCCCCTGAAAGATACTTAGGTATTATTTCAGAGGAAGTAGAGAAAATGTTCCTCGTAGGTAATGGTGCTCATGGTGATGATCCCAAAACCTACAACGAGGCGATATCAGATATCGACTCCGAGAAATGGCTAGAGGCAATGCAGTCAGAAATTGACTCGATGCACTCAAACCAAGTCTGGACCTTGGTAGATCCACCAGAAGGTATAGTACCTATTGGGTGTAAATGGATCTTCAAGAGAAAGATTGGTGCAGATGGGAATGTGGAGACATTCAAGGCTAGACTAGTGGCAAAAGGTTATAGTCAATGCGAAGGCATTGACTATCAGGATACCTTTTCCCCAGTGGCTATGCTAAAATCCATCCGCACATTGCTTGCCGTTGCAGCCTATTTCGATTATGAAATATGGCAAATGGACGTGAAAACGGCATTCTTAAATGGATATCTTGAGGAAGATATCTATATGGAACAGCCGCTAGGTTTCACATCCAGTGATACTGATCACAAGGTTTGCAAGCTGCAAAGGTCCATATATGGACTTAAGCAAGCATCTCGGAGCTGGAACACTCGTTTCAATGATGTGATCAAAAATGTTTGGTTTCATCAAAAATGAAGAGGAACCATGTGTTTTCAAAAAGGTCAGTGGGAGCGCTGTTGTCTTCCTCGTATTGTACGTGGATGACATCCTCCTTATTGGGAATGATATTCCCATGTTGACAACAGTCAAATATGGTTGTCCAAGGAATTCTCCATGAAAGACCTAGGTGAAGCATCCTTTATTCTAGGAATTAAGGTCTATAGGGATAGACCGAATAGGATGCTAGGACTTTCACAGAAGATGTACATAGAGGAAGTACTAAAGAGGTTTAGTATGGAAAACTCTAAGAGGGGATTAATACCCTTCAGACATGGTATTCATCTTTCCAAGAAGATGTGCCCTAGCACACCTGAGGAAATAGAACGCATGAGCAAGATCCCTTATGCTTCTGCAATAGGGAGCCTCATGTATGCCATGCTATGTACACGACCTGATATAGCCCATGCTGTGAGTGTCACAAGCAGATATCAGTCAAATCCAGGTGAAGAACACTGGACTTCTGTGAAATGTATCCTTAAGTACTTGAGAAGAACTAAGGATATGATGTTGGTCTTTGGTAATGGAGAACTCCAAGTCCAGGGATACACAGACTCGGATTTCATGTCCGATATAGATGATCGAAAGTCGACATCTGGAAGTCTGTTTGTGTGCAATGGTGGTGCTGTCAGCTGGAAGAGTTTCAAGCAAACGTGATAGCAGATTCCACCATGGAAGCAGAATATATCGCTGCATCAGAGGCTGCGAAGGAAGCATTCTGGTACAAGAAGTTTGCTGCAGAAATTGGAGTAATGCCATCAGATGCCATTCCTCTATACTGCGACAACAATGGCGCCATAGCCCTTGCTAAGGAGCCGAGGTCTCACCAGAAATCCAAGCACATTGAGCGGCGATACCACCTCATCCGCGATTACCTCGAGAAGGGTTACGTCGAGGTCAAGAGAGTCAACTCCACAGATAATGTGGCAGACCCACTTACAAAGCCGTTGGGCCAGCAGAAGATCGAAGCCCACCTTGAGAAGATGGGACTTAGACTTGTAGCCAATTGGCTTTAGGACAAGTGGGAGATTGTTAGATATATGTGCCCTAGAAGCCAGAATTGGCTGACACTTGTAATACACTT
>QRFJ01002296.1:229682-244682 GCA_006176705.1 Cocos nucifera
TTAACTAAGGAGTGGATCAATATTCTGGATATGGTGAGATTCATGAATTAGTGATCAATTTTGGATGCATCATGATTAGAGAATCATTGAACAAGAGTTGTTCACTCATTGGCTAACCCATCTTCAATAACTATTAGGTAAAGTGATGAGTCAGTTGGTGAGACCGCACCACCCACTAGAAATCATTAATCATGAAGATTTTCACATTTCTACAGATAAAGTATAGGGATCCAAGAAAATAGTGGGAGCTAATTTGTTTAAAAATAAAATTCTTAAATAAATTGGTCAAGTCATAATTACAGTATCTAACTAAAATCTTTGACTCTCTACAGTAAAATGTCCGCTTCCAACTCATTAGCACGTATCCTGGACACACATAGATTGACTGGACCTAATTACAAAGATTGGCTCAGAAACTATAAAATTATTTTGAATTTCGAGAAGTTAACCCATGTATTGGACCAGTACCCTTCCACCTTACCAGCTTGTCCATCCACTGAATAGAGAACGTCTCTGAAAAAATGGATAGACAAAGATAATAAGGCCAGATATTACATGTTGGGCTCGATGTCTGATGAGCTCCAGCACCAACATGAAGATATCGGGACTGCTCACCAAATGTTGGCTCACCTGTAGGAGATGTTTGGTGAACAGAGTCGTGCAGCCAAGTATCAAGTCACGAAATGATCTTTTAAGGCTAAGATGCGTGATAGGCAGTCAGTCCAAGATCACTGTCTGATGATGATCAAGAACTTGGAAGAGCTTGAGAAACTTGGTGTGAAGTTAGACTTAGATCTGCAAAATGATGTTATTCTGCAATCCTTGACTGATGCATATGGGCAATTCATCATGAATTACCACATGCATAAATTTCAAAATTCCTTGGCCGAATTAATGAACATGCTGGTCACCGCTGAACTTTCTATGAAAGGTTCTAAAGGCTCAGTTCTTGCTATAGAACAGACTTTTTCTAAAAAAAAATCTTATGAAAAGAAAAAGAAGTCTACGAAAAAGTAAAAAATGGAAGGAGCAAAGAAGAAGGTAGAGCCGAAGAAGAAGGCCGATGTCAAAGGAAAGTGTTTCCATTGCAACAGCGATGGCTATTGGAAGCAGAACTGCCCTACTTACCTGGCCACCCTGAAGAACAAGAAGGAAGGTCCTTCTAGAGGTATGCTCATTATTGAGTCTAACCTTATGATTTCTTCTGCATCCAGTTGGATGCTTGACTCTGGTTCTAGTGCTCATCTATGCACTTCCATGCAGGGTCTTGAGGATAGCAGGAGGCTAAGGGATGGAGACATGATCCTATGCATTGAAAATAGAGCAAGAGTTGCTGCAGTGGCCGTGGAAACATATCCTCTTCGATTACCATCTGGTTTAGACTTAGTTTTGAAAGACTGTTATTATGTGCCTGCAGCTAGCAGGAATTTGATTTCTGTTTCATGCTTAGCACTAGAAGGCTATGTGATTACCTTCTTTAAGGACCATTGTAATATTCTTTATAAAAGAAATAAAATTGCAAATGGTTTCCTTATTAATGATCTTTATCAGCTACATATTGATGTACCTGTTCTAACTATCGAACAAAATGCGAATGCCAAACGACCTAGGGATAGTTCCAACGATAGATATCTATGGCACCTGAGATTAGATCATATAGCAGAAGATAGGATCAACAAATTGGAGAAAAATGGGCTATTGAGTCCATTGAATTTTGAGTCATATCCAATTTGTGAATCTTGTCTTCAAGGCAAAATGACCAAACTCCCTTTTATAGGACATGGGGAAAGGGCCACGGACCTCCTTGCCCTAGTACATACTGATGTGTGTGGCCCATTTGATGTACCGATTAGAGGCAATTTTGTCTACTTTATTATCTTTACTGATGATCTGTCTAGGTATGGATATGTGTATCTTATGAGACACAAGTCTGAAGCTTTTGAAAAGTTCAAAGAATTCAGACATGAAGTAGAAAAATAAACTGAAAAACCCATTAAGGTTCTTCGATCAAATCGAGGAGGTGAATACTTTAGCCAAAAATTTCTAGACTATCTCAAGAAAAATGGCATAGTCTCTCAATGGACTCCATTATCGAGGAGGTGAATACTTTAGCCAAAAATTCCTAGACTATCTCAAGAACATCTCAACTCAATAAAGTTTCAGAACGAAGAAATCGGACTCTCTTAGATATGGTTCGATCCATGATGAGCTTCACAGACCTCCCTATTTTTCTTTGGGGATACTTATTGTTAACTTCAATTTATCTACTGAATAGGATTCCCTTTAAAACCGTTCCTACCACACCGTATAAGATATGGCATGGTAAGAAACCAAGTCTGAGTCATCTCAAAATTTGGGGTTGTTCGACTCATGTCAAAAAACAACAAGTGGACAAGTTAGAGTTTAGGTCCTTCAGAGCTCGATTCATAGGATATCCTAAGGAGTCATTAGGATACTATTTCTACATTTTAGAAGACCATAATGTGATTATGAGTCGACATGCCATTTTTCTTGAAAAATAGTTTATTCAAGATAGCGATATTGGAAAGCAGATTAAGCTTGATGAAAAAGTCTTACAAGCAACGAGCTAAGGATCAATTGAAATCAAACTAGGTTGAGCCAATAAGAATACTACCTCCTCCACCTCGTAGATCGAAAAGAGTTTCCCATCCCCCTGAAAGATACTTAGGTATTATTTTAGAGGAAGTAGAGAAAATGTTCCTCATAGGTAATGGTGCTCATGGTGATGACCCCAAAATCTACAATGAGGTGATATCAGATATCGACTCCGAGAAATGGCTAGAGGCAATGCAGTCAGAAATTGACTCGATGCACTCAAACCAAGTCTGGACCTTGGTAGATCCACTAGATGGTATAGTACCTATTGGGTGTAAATGAATCTTCAAGAGAAAGATTGGTGCAGATGGGAATGTGGAGACGTTCAAGGCTAGACTAGTGGCAAAAGGTTATAGTCAATGCAAAGGCATTGACTCTCAGAACACCTTTTCTCTAGTGGCTATGCTAAAATCCATCCGCACATTGCTTACCGTTGCAACCTATTTCGATTATGAAATATGACAAATGGACGTGAAAACAACATTCTTAAATGGATATCTTGAGGAAGATATCTATATGGAACAGCCGCTAGGTTTCACATCTAGTGATACTGATCACAAGGTTTGCAAGCTGCAAAGGTCCATATATGGACTTAAGCAAGCATCTCGGAGCTGGAACACTCATTTCAATGATGTGATCAAAATGTTTGATTTCATCAAAAATGAATAGGAACCATGTGTCTTCAAAAAGGTCAGTGGGAGCGCTGTTGTCTTCCTCGTATTGTACGTGGATGACATCCTCCTTATTGAAAATGATATTTCCATGTTGACAACAGTCAAAATATGGTTGTCCAAAGAATTCTCCATGAAAGACCTAGGTGAAGCATCCTTTATTCTAGGAATTGAAGGTCTATAGGGATAGACCGAATAGGATGCTAGGACTTTCACAGAAGATGTACATAGAGAAAGTACTTAAAGAGGTTTAGTATGGAAAACTCTAAGAGGGGATTAATACCCTTCAGACATGGTATTCATCTTTCCAAGAAGATGTGCCCTAGCACACCTGAGGAAATAGAATGCATGAGCAAGATCCCTTATGCTTCTGCAATAGGGAGCCTCATGTATGCCATGCTATGTACACGACCTGATATAGCCCATGCTGTGAGTGTCACAAGCAGATATCAGTCAAATCCAGGTGAAGAACACTGGACTTCTGTGAAATGTATCCTTAAGTACTTAAGAAGAACTAAGGATATGATGTTGGTCTTTGGTAATGGAGAACTCCAAGTCCAGGGATACACAGACTCGAATTTCATGTCCGACATAGATGATCGAAAGTCAACATCTGAAAGTCTGTTTGTGTGCAATGGTGGTGCTGTCAGTTAGAAGAGTTTCAAGCAAATCGTGATAGCAGATTCCACCATGGAAGCAGAATATATCGCTGCATCAGAGGCTACGAAGGAAGCATTCTGGTACAAAAAGTTTGCTGCAGAAATCAGAGTAATGCCATCAGATGCCATTCCTCTATACTGCGACAACAATGGCACCATAGCCCTTGCTAAGGAGCCGAGATCTCATCAGAAATTCAAGCACATTGAGTGGCGATACCACCTCATCCACGATTATCTTGAGAAGGATTACGTCGAGGTCAAGAGAGTCAACTCCGCAGACAATGTGGCAGACCCACTTACAAAGCCGTTGGGATAACAAAAAATCGAAGCCCACCTTGAGAAGATGGGACTTAGACTTGTAGCCAATTGGCTTTAGGATAAGTGGGAGATTGTTAGATATATGTGCCCTAGAAGCCAGAATTGGCTGACACTTGTAATACACTTCTAGGGGCAAAATTATAATTTTGATTATTATCAATAAAATAGGTTATTTTCTATTACATATGTGTATTTAGTGTCAAGTTAATGGTAATGATAATTCATATTTTCAAGAGTTAAAAATTTAAGACATGAATAATCATTATTAACTTATAAAATGCTCCCGACCATAGGATCATCACAAGGATGGTGATTGATCCGAAAGGTTGGTGTACAATACTTCTCTTTAGTAGATGAGTCTTGAGTCTATGATGTAGAGACACCGGAGTGAGAGTACAAGTACTCGTTAGAGAACGAGGGCACTGAGCGTGACCACCTCGAGTAGTCATTAGGAAGTCTACCTTCTCGTCAATGACTGACTCGATGCTGTAGTAAATGTGTCTGGTTCTTTGACCTGAGATGCATCGGTAGTTCACCTTGAGGGTGTTATAGTTTGACTACACCATAACTCGGTCTCCTAGCCATATGAAATCCTGAGGTGTATGTTGGCTATAGCATGTTCATTGTAGGAACTGGATTGCATCAAGATGAAATCTATCTATCTCGGTGGTAGAGGAGCAGCCCTATGATGATCATGAGAATCAAGTCCAGAAGCCCATGGCCATGGCAGAGTGAAATAATAGAAAGAGTTTCTATTTAGGTTTTCACATCAGACTCGAATCGAATGATTACATCATATGACAAAAACTAGGGTTTGACGAGTTCATCTTAACCCTAATCTGATCGGAGCTCAAGATAGAAGAACTTAATCACACAAGTAGCAGCACCAAAAGATTTGCATTCAGCTCTGATGGGTTGCCACCATATACTGCTAGGTGTCACTAGTAGATTTTGGAATCAATTAGAATGATTTAGATGATCGATCATTCTAACTGTATGAATCAGAAGAGTTCTGATCCATTGAAAGGAGTTTCGATAATGTCGATAATAGAGATCATGACATATCCCATTACCATATAGAATTGAACCTAACTGGGTCACACAAACAAGGGTTTAAATCTGGTGATCATCAATTGAACTGATCCAGTTCAATTGATCTGAATGAGATTCAATTAGGTTCAAGAAAATCGTGCTAGCACTCGATTGAACCTAACATTCTTCTTTTACTATCATAAATAGTTGTCCTAACTGAGCCAAAGGAGTTTGTGCTCGATTAGAGGCCTTCACTTGGTCTGACTTGAGCTTGTCCAGGTTAAAAAAGATTGTCTTATTTTGTAAGATATTACCTACCATTTTTGGTCACCTGTCATTTCCCGTTCTTTGACTTTGGTCAAAAGTTAACCTTTGACTAGTCAAATGTTGACCATTGATACTTTGACTTTTGTCCATATGTCGTGCACCTATTGGAGAGCTGGTGGGGGCTTGTCCCCTTACCAGAATCTGGCAAGAAGGAGGGCGCATGGCGTGCGCCCAAGCTGGAGGTGCCCAGGAGTCCCTATTGGATAGGGACTCCATCTCCTTTTTGAATTCCAAACAGACTCTTCCTAAGAACCAAGTTTGACTGGTCTTGGGTGCCATCTAAGGAGGAATCCAACGGACTCTATTCTCACCAATCAGATTTAGATCTAATTTTACAAAGGGTTGTGATTGGTTGGGAAGAAGAGGAGTTGGATCATGCATAGTTTATAAATAAGACCCTGCGCCCAACTCAAAGAGCATAGAAAAATCCCACGCCCCAAGGCTACATCTCCTCTCCTCCTCCATGCCAAGTCCATCTTCTCCCTCTCCTCTCCACACCCAAAGAAGTTTGGGATCTTAGTTGGTGCAATCCAGATTGGAGAAAAGCGACAGAAAGCTAGAAGGTTGCGCTGCTGTGAAGGACAACTGCTGATCTTCGAAAGGTATTTTGAAGATCCTCCAGATCATATCCAGATCTGATTTTTGGAGATGTGATAGAGAAGAAGAGGATCTCCAGATCCAGTCTGAGTGGATACCGATAGAGATCAGGCACTTGCATGGCTAGATCCAGAACCTTCTACTGCTTACAGGATCATCAACGGATAATAGGATTACCTTACATCAAGGTAAATTAAATATGATTTAATTTATCTAGATTTTATTTTAATTGTTAAAATAAATAAGAATCAAATCTAAAACATCCTAGATTTGATTCAGATCAAAGAAATTTTTTTTTAAAATATATCGCTTGATCCAATCAGATCTGAACGAACTTGGTCCAGAAAATCAGGATTATCCTTCAATAATGAGATAACCTAATCGCTATGGAAGATTTGATCCTGATTTGATCAGAATCTAAATCTAATTAATTTATAATTTGATTAGAATTTTATTGGATTGGGTTAAGCCTAAATTAGTTGGATTTAATCTGGTCTAATTGGGTCTAGATTAATTGGTTTGGTTGAAACTAATTAAGACTAAGTCAAATAAGTTTGAATTTGAACCTTCCTTTTCCCTGTGCCACCCTACTTTGACTTTTCCATGCATACTTTGGTTTTGCATGAGAATTCTCACACACAGAAGTTATTTGTAACTGATCTATGGCAGCGGTTTCTTAAAATCACTGCTATAAGTCGATCTATGGTAGTAGTTATTTGTAACTACTACCATATATTTTTTTTAATTTTTTTAAATATTATATAATTTTAAAATTTAATGCACATCTTCATCATTCATTATCTAAATAATTATCATTAGAATATCATCGTAAAAGATCACCTCGATCCGATGGCCCTAGCTTCATTGATCAGAAAAATTTGATTTTGATGACCACGAACGATGATGCGATGATCTGATAGATGGAGATCTTCGATAAATTCAAAAATCTATAACAATGATCTCAATTATATTTATAGCATATTATCAAAGTTTTACTTCAATCGGATATCGTTATCTTGATCAATTTAGTATAGGTTAATTTCGACCGTTAAATGATAAACGAATGATCAAAGGATCAGATGGTGTCCGATTATAAAATAATTTTTTTTATAAATAATCTTGGCTACTACTTTAATCATTTTTTATGGTGGTGATTATAAAATTCAACTTGTGAGATTAATAATGATCTAAAACTATATATCACCTGATAACCATTATTAAACTCTATTTATTATTATGCTTGTGCTTTTACAATATCTGCTTAACATGAATAGTTCATACGAAAATGATTTGAATTTTACTATCATAGCTGCATAAAATAATTAAAATTATAATAAAGATCATTTAACTAAAAAATTATCTCATAATCGAACGTTGTTTAGCCTTTTGAT
Organism: Cocos nucifera; assembly: GCA_006176705.1. Taxonomy (NCBI): domain Eukaryota; kingdom Viridiplantae; phylum Streptophyta; class Magnoliopsida; order Arecales; family Arecaceae; genus Cocos; species Cocos nucifera. The sequence continues at coordinate 237,294 of QRFJ01002296.1, forward strand.
TGCTTGTTTCTAATTTAACGATCGAAATTATTTCGTACTAAATTGACCATGATAATGGTATCTGATTGAAGTAAAACTTTGATAATATGCTACAAATATCATCAAGATCATCATTGTAGATTTTTAGATCGATCAAAGATCTTCATCTATCAGATCATCGCATCGTCGTTCGTGATCATTGAAATTAAATTTTTTTTGATCGATGAAGCTAGGGCCATCGAATCGAGGCGATCTTTTATGATGATACTCTAATGATAATTATTTAGATAACGAATGATGAAGATGAGCATTAAATTTTAAAATTATATAATATTTAAAAAAATAAAAAAAAATTATTTTCAATCTATGGCAATGGTTATTGAAAATCACTACTATAGATCTATGGCAGTGGTTAGAAATCACTGTCGTAGATCTATTATAGTGGTTTTCAGTAATCGCTATCGTAGATCTATGGCAGTGGTTTAAAAATTGCTACCATAGGTTAGGTTAAAAATTTTTTAAATTTTTCTTTTCTTTCGTGCGCTCTCTCGCCCCTTGTCTCCATCGTCGGTGAGGCTCCACCCAAGTCCTTCCCCTCCGATCGATGTCGCCCCTCCTTCTCCCCGACCAGCCCCGCCTCCCCGATAGTCTTCACCCATCCCCCTGTGCCGGCCCCTCTCCGATGGTCTTCGCCCACCCCAGGCCCATCCAATCCTCCGCTCGTCCCACCCCCTGCGCTGCCCTTTCCATCCCCAACCTCCACCATCCCATGCCCTCCCAATCCATACCCTCCCATCCCCGACCGCCATCGCCATCCCTGCCCTCCCCATCCCCGACCGCCACCGTCCACCCCTACCCTCCCCCATCCCCGGCCGCCACCACCCTTGCCCTCCCCCATCCTCAGTCGCCGCACCCACCCCCTGCCCTTCCCCATCCCTAATCACCCACCCCCTGCCCTCCCCCTCCCCTAGCCTCTCCATCACGGTGCCCTCCAGACCCCTCTCCTCTCTCTCTTTCCTCTTTCTCTTTCTCTCTCTTCTCTCTCTATCTCACTATCTTGCTCTTATATTGTAGGTTACTTCTAGCGCCGTCATCTTTCTCTAGCACCATCATCGATGACCCTCAGAGCTTTCGGTGCGACTCTCTCTCTGTAACCGTAGGTATAATTTTTATTTTAATTTTATAGTATTATTTATTAATCACTGGACTAGATCTGTCAATGGATCAGATTCGGATCGAAACTTGAATATTCAGATTTAGACTCAATTTTAATTATTAGTACTTGATCCAAATTCGAATATCCGATGGGTCTGTACTTGAAGTATCAGATCTGAATCCTAATGAATCTCGGATTTCCAAATCTAATTTTGGGATCCAATTTCGTGCCATGCCATGTCGGTAGGCCATACCGTGCCATGTCGGTAGGTTGTACCATGCCATGCCGTGCCGTGTTGGTAGGCCATGCCATACTGGTAGGTCGTATCGTGCCTTGGACCATGCCATGTCGGTAGGTTATGCCGTGTTATGCTATATCGATAGTCCATGCCTTGGGTCATACCGTGCTGTGTCGGTAGGCCGTGCCGTATCGTGCCATGCCGACCGCTAAGAGAACCTCCGATCGCTAAGAGAACCCCTATCTTGTTACTTTTGTTTATTGCATTGGATAGTGATACACCCGTCAATTGATTAGTGTACATAATTTTTGACATCTGTATATTTATATATAATTGTATGGATGGTACCTAGGCATATCTTTGATTATTGTTCAACATGTTATATTGATTAATGTTCATTAACGTTGCAGGTCACGATGGCACCAAAAAGCCATCTAGCTTTCATCCTTGTCTCTCGATGGATTATGTGAAGTTCAACATCTGAGGAGCAGTCAAAGTATACGCCATTCATCTCCACATTGATTGCTCAAGGATCTTCACCATCGGCATCTACTCCACCGGCAGCATCTACTCTACTAGCATCTGAGCCTCCACCATCACCCATATCTTCGACACATGCTACTCCATCGATATCTGAGTGTACATTTTTATTATATTATTTATTTATTTTATATAGTATTTATATATTTATATATTTATATAATATATTTTCATTGTAGATGCATCATCCAGCCAGACATTTTGCAGTCCCACACATATGGCGCATGTGTGGAACCGCCAGCATTAGGTGATGCTGCAGTATGATATGAAGGAAAGGCCAGTAGGGGAGACCGCGTAGGAGATGCATTCCTTTTATGGAGTGCTTATGAGGTAGTCAGACATTATTCCCATAGAGCCTAGAGACTGGCGATTAATAGATGATGCTGTCAGGGATCGAGTGTGGGAGGAGATATGGATAAGTATATCTTAATTATATTGATGCATTTTACATGTTTACACTATGTTTGATTAGAATAATTTTATAACTAACTTTTGATAACTTTATGCAGAGGAGGTATGATTTTTCTGATCATGAGAGAGCTCGAGATGCCCGACTGAAGAAGATTAGAAAGTTATACCGAGGCTACAAGGTCAAGCTCCATAGAGGATGGCATGAGCACTGATGAGACACTCTAGAAGAGCTTGTTCCTTGGATACAGGATCATCCACCGAGTCAGTGGGAGAAGATGGTTATACATTAGAGGAGCCAGAAGTTTGAGGTAAAATTACTAACTTTTAAATTTTTTAATCTACTTAAAATTATGTTAAAATATTTTTTTAAATATTTATTATTTATTTGAATACTTGTTAGGCTATCTTCCATCAGAATCGAGAGAATCGAGCAGCTCAGGAGTATATGCACACTCTCGACCGTGAGTCTATAGCCAGTCATATGTATAAAGAGATAATAAATTCTAAATCTTACTAAATAAATTAAATTAATATATTTTTTTATGTTTTAGATAAATTGATCCATTGTTATAGCTGATGAGAGATGGAGTGATGCCTAGTCGTAGCAAGATTTTTCGATCCAACCATATGGACAAGAAGGATAGGTCGATGAACGCCACGATTGTAAGAATTTTTATAAGTATTAAATATATTAATATATATGATTAATATTATAGCATTTCTTATATAATTTTATTTAAATTTATAATTATAGGATCAGTTAGATGCGCTCACGAGTGAGGGCCCGGATACCTTTGGCCCCTATGACCATCTATCTCAAGTCTTGAGGCTTGAGCACTCTAGGAGGATCCGATACAAGTCTGGACATACGTCGACCAGCTATTGGTTTGAGGTGAGCATCTCTTCACAGGCTTTTGATGTTGTCAGTTGGAAGGAGCTTGAGGAGGCATTGGCACAGGCAGATCATGTTGTAATGCGGGCAGATCAGGTTGAGAAGCGCACATTTCATCTAGAGGGCATCGTAAGAGATATGGTATCAACGCTCAGCGTACATTTTGAAGGTACCTTCATAAACTTTGAGGATTTGTTGGCCCACATTCTAGCTCTGGCTCCGGCTTCGGCTCCAGCTCCAACTTCGGCTCCAACTCATGCTCCATCTCCTAGTGATGACGATGATATAGATTTAGAAAATTTTTGATATTTTTTTTTGAAAAATATTTTAATAAATTTTATTCGATAATAAAATTTTAGCATTTCAAAAATATTTTTATTTTTATAATATTTTTTTATGTTATATATCTTTGCATTTATCAAGTAAAATATATAAAAAATTAAAAATTTTATATTTTTTAATTATTCAAAAGCTACGACAGTGATTTTAAAATCACTGTTGTAGACGTGCCAACTACTATCGTAGACAATGTGTCAACAACTGCATTATACCTATGACAGCAGTTACATAATCGCTGTCATAGACTAGTCTATGGCAGCGATTTTATAACCACTGCCATAGATAAGCCTATGACAGCGGTTTAAAAACTGCTGCAATAGGCACTCTATAACAGCGATTTTCAGAATCACTATAATAATCGCTGTCATAGATCTACCATGATGGCTACACTAGCAGTAGTTAGCTAACCACTACCATAGTCTATAGCAGCAATTTTTTGGGCTACGATAGTGGTTATAAACTACTGTCATAGCCCTGTTCTATGGTAGTGTCTATATGATCTGCAACCAATTTCATGTTGAAAAAACTTATGTTTTCATTTATTACAAATAATAAGATGATAGTAAATCAATTTGTTTCAAATTTATGTTTGCTTAAGTATTATACCCTTTATTCATATGCGGGCCACGAAATGTCGTTTGCACTTGAAACACCTCAATTGCCTTATCAAATCTTGTAACAGTATGTGAGGTGGCTTTGGATTGGTTTGTGATTATGCGAGTTGTAGTAGGAGTAAATCTTTCACCTCTATTTAATGCATCCTCCGCTTGTGCACGTCGACCATCAAAATAAGATACAAGCCAGAAGAATTTGTACCAACAAAGTTACCAACAAATAGCAAGCATTCTTGAGGACTCCATTGAAGCATTCGAACAAATTAGTAGCCATCATTCCAAATCTTCGACCACCATCATGTGCAAGGCTCCGTTTGTCTACAAGGATTTCATTCAACCATTGATAGGCTTCCGAGTTCATGTTTCAATCTTGCTCATATACCTGCTCCACTTTCTAGGTTATGTTTGCATGCCAGTTCTTTTCAGCAAATCTCTTAGCTTTGTATCCCTAAACCTAGTATTGAAGTTGCTCGTTACATGATGTAGACAATAAACATGATACACATGGGGTGGCTGCTAGCCTAGATGTTTATTTTGTATAGCCGCTAATATACCTGCATGTTGATTTAAAATAAGAGAAATGTTCTAACGTGATGTAACAAGAGATCTTAGGCAAGCTAGATACCAACCCATGTATCAGAAAGCTCTTCATCTACTATGGCAAATATAAGTGGAAAATTTTGATTATTTTCATCCACAAATGTTACAATCAACAACTTCTCTAGATACTTTCCATACAAGAAATTGCATCAATACTAATTACTGATCTAGAATATTTGATGCCTTCAATCGATAGTGAAAAGGCCCAAAAGGCACGATCAAATACAGCATATGCCAGATGACTAGTAGGAGTGCTAATGAACTTCACCCATAAGCCAAGGTTGAATTCCTCTATGGCATGCAACCATTTCGGTAGTAAGTCATATGACTTATCCTAATCTCCATATATCAATGCCATTACTTTTTGCTTAGCTTTCCATAACTTTCTATAATCGGACATATAGTTGAATTTGTTCTTTACTACTGTCCCAATCCTGAAAATGGTAATTATGGGTACTTCTTTTATAAGATCCTGTATTTTATTCATGATGAAGTTTGTATCAAGCCTAGAATGATCTTGAGAAAGTATGGCTGAAATACGAGTATATGGACCAACATAACATGTGATTTCAAAAAAATCATCCGCTTGATTGCTTGAAGCATCCAATTACATCCAGACTCTCTATTTTTATACTTAACTATCCAAAGCTTAGGATCTAACTCAACAATCTTAAATTTATGATGTGTATTGATAGAATACTGTTTTACTGTACTTTGTAATTCCATCTTATCTGCAAAATGGAGTCCTTTACATAATTCATCACCTCTTTGCCAAGTGGTATACCGTGCCTCTAATAATGTAGAAGATAATGATATGTTTGCAACCACCTAATCAATACTCCTGAATGTCCTAGAAGGAGCTTCAAATACTAGCAAATTTGGATGCTCCATGATAGATCGAGACTTTAAATCATATGATGTACCAGCTTTCTGAGCATTACGATCCATGTCATCTTCATTTAATACATCATCTTCCTCAAATAGCCGATTATCTATATGATCCATATCATCAGCTACTGTGTATAATGAAGCTTGTCCAATAATAGGATCTAACTCATCATTATCCATTATATGGACATTATCAATCTGTTCACTATCCTAAGTTGTTATTTGTATGTCCTGATCAACTACTTCATAATCCTCTAGATCAGGAGTAGATCTAGTGTCTTCAATTGATTGTACATCAATGTACAACTCGGTACCAGATAAGTAGAGATGCGAACTTATAGTTAAAATGATAATCTCCACATCGTCATCATCATTAATCAGAATAGGTTCATACTTGACCACTATTAGCTGCATGACAATAGGATATCTATATGTTATCATTATTCTAGATTTTTCTTTTGTCCACCTAAAAGACTCTACATAACTTATCCTCCAACTCTTCAAATTTTATTCTATATTTCATTCTAATAGTCTTTTGTAGTTGGTAAGTGTACTCTATTTTATATAGTCTTTTAACCATAGAACCATTAATATAACAGAGAGTCGTGATAGTTTCTCCCATTTCATACTACCTATATAATAAATTGAATAAGTTCAGCATCATTAGAATAAATCATCATGCATATTGATGAATAAATCTATATTGAATAAGATCAACATTCATACAATAAAACTTATCCTGCATACCCAATCTATAGACCAATTACTGTGACTTAACATTGATCAATACCATGCATACTCAATACAATCTAATTAGTCAACTATGATCAACTATAATTAATTATCATACCTTAACATTATATTGACTAAAAGACGAATTACCAACTAGATCTAATTTTTTGTATTTCTTATCTACCATTTCTTCAAAAATAAATTATAAAATAAATAACAAAACTTAAAGAAGACTTACCGTAGGGAACAATAATGCCAGTTGGAGATGCAAAGAGTGGACCAGATAGGGGATGGATAATGATGATCACAGGAGAATGGACCGAGATGGGTCGGAGGAGAGTGATCCAATAGGGGTGGGGCTAGAGGTGGGGAGTGACCCGATAGGGCTAGAGGTGGGGGGTCATCGAAGAGGGACTAGGGTGGGGTTCATCCAGGGTCTGCTAGAGGTGGGGGTTCAAGAGAGGAACAGGGTGGGGGGTCGATTGGGGTCGAGTTGGAGGTGGAGATTGACCGAAAAAAACCAGAGGTGGGGGGTTGAGCGGAGAGTGATCAAAGTTGGGGGTCGACCCAGGAGGGACCGGGATGGGACTGAAGGTGGAGGGTCGATCGGGGTGGGGCTGAAAGTGGGGGGTCAACTAGGGTGGGGCCTAATGGGGGATGATCGGATCAGGGTAGGAGAGATTCCGATGATCGAAGGATGGAGATGAAGTGTCGATGAAAGGGATCCGACATGGGAGATCGACCAGGAAGGGCCGAACGTGGGGGGTAGACCAAAGTGAGGCTAGAGGTGGGATCGACCAAAGCAGGGCCGAATGGGAGGCGATCGGACTAGGGTAGGGGAGATTTCGATGGCAAGGAGAGAGATGAAGTATCGGTGAAATGGAGAGTAAGAGGGGACCGTGGGAGGAAGATAACTTGAAATCATGACTTCCGATCATGATTTCATGAAATAGTGACTTCAAGACACGATTTCATGAAATGGTGTGTTGAAGATATAATT
>QRFJ01002296.1:249682-297009 GCA_006176705.1 Cocos nucifera
TCTTCGGCTCGGATGGTGTTGTGAGGAAGAGGCCTTTAGTTACCTGTAAGACTAATGGATTAAGGAAAAAGAACTTTATTGAAAGTGTTTATTTATACTTATTGGTCGTACATTGGTAGATTATCTAAGTTCCTGGGTCATTGTAGTGGGGTTCCATCCAATTGTTTTAAGCGGTAGGTCCCAAGTCCAACCACCTTATGTACTTGATAAGAGCCTTCCCAATTAGAAGATAGCTTTTCTCACTCATTTGATTGGGATATATCGGCACAACACAACACCAAGTCACCAACTTGGAACATTTTGCCTCAAACTCGGTAGTTGTAGTATCGTGCTACTCGATGTTGATAGGCTACCATCCTCACATGAGCTTTTTCATAGATTTCTTCAAGTAGGTCTAGGTATGCTTGGAGCCATTCTGGATTGTTTTGGTTGTTATAGCTTTCAACTTGTGGTGAGGAAAGTCCAATCTCTACTGGAATGACTACCTTTGTTCCGAAGGAGAGGCTGAAAGGGTTCTCCTTGATGGATATTCTCTATATAGTTTGGTAGGCCCAAAGTACATGGTAAAGCTCATTAATCCATGATCCTTTGGCACAATCTAACTTGAATTTCAAATCCTATAAAAGAGTTTGATTATTTACTTTGGCCTCCGTATTGGCTTGGGGATGCCCTACCAATGTAAGCTGACGTGTGATGCCCAAGTCCTGGCAGAACTTAGCAAATTAGGCACCGATGAATTGGCAATTGTTATCCATGATTAGCACTCATGGAAGACTAAATCGGCATATGATAAACTTCCAAACTAAGTCCTTTATCTTAGTTTCAATGATGAGGGCCAAAGGTTCAGTTTCCACCAACTTAGTGAAATAATCAATGGTGACGAGCAAAAACTTCCGTTAGCCCAATGCTTAAGGAAATAGCCCAAGGATGTCCATTCTCTATTACGCAAAAAGCCAAGGCATGCTGATTGGAGTTAGTGGTACGGTAGGTTGATGCTAGATGTTAGCATTCCATTGGCATCGGTCATATTGTTTGGTCAGATCGGTTGTGTCCTACTGTATAGTGGGCTAGTAATATCCTTATCGAAGTACTTTGTAGGCAAGCAACCTACCCTCCAGATGATTTCTACATATCCTCTTGTGCACCTCTCGTAGAGTATAATCAACCTTAGAGGGGCATAAGCACTTGAGGAGCAGTAGAGACAAGAACCGCATGTATAACTTGCCTTCATAAAGAATGTAGCAAGATGCTTGATTTCTATGTTTTCGAGCTTCCTTCGGATCTGACGGCTGCATCCCATCCTTAAGGAAGAGGACTAGTGCCACTACAAAAAAATAGAGTATTAGCGATGAATATTAGTGATGGTATTTTTGACATCACTAATAATGGATATTAGCGATGTAATTAGTAATAGCAATTTTACCATCGCTAATAATCTTTTTTACCGATAGCTTTAGCGATGGAAGTCTAGCCATTATTAATAGTTATTAGCGATGGTAGTGGCGATGGCAATGTCGTCACTATAGTTATTAGCAACAATATTAGCGATAGTAAATAGCCATCGCTAATACTAAGTTTTTTTTTAATTAAATTTTATTATTATTATTGATGATAGATAATTATTAGCGATGATATTTTACTATCATTAATAAAAAATAATTTTATTTTTTAATTAAATTTTATTATTATTAGCGATGGTAGATACTTATTAGCGATGGTGTTTTGTGCCCACTAATAATATTTTTATCGATGGCATATACGATCAAATAATCTACCATCACAAAAATTAAAAAAATTATTAGTGATGATAAGTTTGACTTTTAGTGATAATAAGGTATGTCACTAGTAAAAATTATTATTTTTTATATTAGTTCTAATATTATTAGCGATGGAAGAATATTATTAACGATGCTGAAAGGCCATCACTAATACTAAAATAATTTTATTTTTTTAATTTAGTTATAAAATTATTAGCGATGAAAAATTATTATTTATCGATGGCATTAGCGATCAAAAAATAAACCATTAGAAAAATAAATTATCTATTTATTTATTATAATTATTAGTGATGATGGAAAGAATATTAGCAATGGTGAAAGCCGACACTAATGATATTAGCAATAGAAATCCTCATCATAAAAAAAATAATTTATTAAATTTATTAATGATGGTACAAGAAATATTATAGATGGCAAATGTCGTTGCTAATATTCTTTAGCGATGATATTATTAGCAATAAAAATAGCTAGCATAAATAATAATTTTTTTTATTTATCATAATTATTAGTATTAGTGATGGCATATTAGCAATGAACATTGCTATCGTAAAAAAAAAAATATTTATTAAATTTATTAGCAATGGCAAAAAAGTATTAGTGATTAGAGTTGCTGTCACTAATAATCATTAGCGATGGCACTATTTTCAATGGAGTTTCCATCGTAAAAAAATAATTTTTTTTTATTTTCTCTGAATATAGTTTAATTTTAAAATTTAAAATTCATCTTTATCATTGATTATCTAAATAATTATCATTAGAGTATCATCGTAAAAGATCATCTCGATCCGATAGTCCTAGCTATGTCGATTAATAAAATTTAATTTCGATGATCATGAATGATCGCTTAATGATCTGATAGATAAAGACCACCGATGGATTCAAAAATTTGTAAAAATGATCTTGATGATATTTGTAGGGTACTATCAAAATTTTACTTTCATCAGACATCATTATTATGATTAATTTAGCATGAAATTATTTTGATCTTTAAATAAAAAATAAGTGATCAAAAGGCCAAATGGTGTCCAATCAAGATAATTGTTTAGATAAATGATCTTTGCTACTATAATCATTTGTATGGTGGCAATCATAAAATCCAAACTGCGCATATATGAACGATCCAAAATAATATATCTCTTAATACTCATTCTTAAAATTCTTAAGTAAGATACTTGTACTTTTGTAAGATCTACTTAACATGAATGGTTTATATATGTACGATTTAGATTTTATGACCATCACCATATAAATGATTAAAGTAGTAGCAAAGATCATTTATTTATAAAATCTCCTTAATTGGACGCTGTTTGGCCTTTGATCACTCATTTTTTATTTAACGATCAAAATTATCCTATACTAAATTGACCATGATAGTGATATCCAATTTAAGTAAAATTTTGATAGTATACTATAAATATTATCAAGATCATTCTTATAAGTTTTTGAATCCATCAGTGATCTCTATCTATCAGATTATCAAGCGGTTATTTATAGCTATCAAAATTAAATTTTATTGATCGACATAACTAGGACTATCAAATCAAGATGGTCTTTTGTGATGATACTCTAATGATAATTATTTAGATAATAAATAGTAAAGATGAGCTTTAAATTCTAAAATTATATCATATTCAAAAAAAATAAAAAAATATTAATAATAGATTTTTTACTGACAGCATTAGCGATGGCAAATTTACTGTCACTAATAAAAATTATAAAAAGTTTAATTATCTGATAAAAGCATCGGCGATGGTTTTTTTATTTTTAGCGATAGAGTCCATCACTAATGCTTTTATCGATGGCATTAGTAATGGCAAGTTTATCGTCGCTAATAGTCTACAACATCAAAACAATCGAGGAAAAAAAAATTTCGCTCCCACGCTTATTCTCTCTCATTCCCACCCTCAACCTCCTCTCATCGACGTCCAAACCCATCTCACCCCCCAACCCTTCTTTCCTCCCTCCCCACCCCATTCCTTCGATGTCCCACGGCCACTTTGACCCCACCGGCCCCATCCCCATGCTGGCCCAAATCGAAGGAAAAATAATTTTGCTTCTGACACTATCGAAGCCCTCCCTCCTCTCCTCCTTCTCCATCCTACCACCATTGAAGCCCTCCCTCCCCTCTCTCCACTATCCCGATACCATCGGAGCCATCCTCTCCATCCCACATCATCGGAGCCTCTCTCTCTCCTTTCTCCATCCTCCACCATCAAAACCTCCCTCCCCCTCCTCATCCCACATCGTCGAAGCCTCCTCTCCTCCATCCTGCCACACCAGAGCCTCCCTCCTCCTCCCACCCACACCACTAGAGCCCTCCCTCTCCCCACCCACCACTACCGACACTGCCAGAGCCCTTTCTCTCCTTCGTCCTACCACCATCGGAGCCCTTCCACTCCTCCCATCCTCCATTCCGCTACCGTCGGAGCCCTCCCTCCCCTCCCTCCCATCGCCAGTCATCCCCCGTGCGGTGGCTCGTGGCCCCCTCTTGGCTCCCAATTTATGGCGCATCCCCCTTGCTCCATCAATCCTTCTTGAGCTTATCCAAGAACTTCCCTCCTCCGACCTGTCACCCCCTCTAGTGGAAAGGTAAATCCATAAATAATTTTTTTATTAAGCATATTTTGTATTTGAACGCGGGCTGTTCATTAGGTTTTAACCAATCTAAACCAACCTAACCCAAAAATCAAATAATAGAAAAATAAAAACCATATCTTCAATCAAAGTTGAAGTTAAAGTTGAAGCTCGGGAGAGATCTTGTCTCTAGCCGAGGTTGAAGGAGATCTTATCACCTGTTAACATAGATGTTGAAGCTCGGGGGAGATCTTATCTCCAGTCGAGGTTGAAGGAGATCTTATCTCCTATTGACGTAGACGTTGAAGCTCGGGGGAGATCTTATCTCTAGCCAAGGTTGAAGGAGATCTTATCTCCTATTAACGTAGAAGCTTTGGGGAGATCTTATCTCCAACCGAGGTTGAAGTTGGAGCTCGAAGAAGATCTTATCTCCAACCGAGGTCGAAGTTGAAGTTGAAGCTCAGGAGAGATCTTGTCTCCAGTTGAGGTTGAAGAAGATCTTATATCCTATTAATGTAGACATTGAAGCTCGGCAGAGATCTTATCTTCAGTCGAGGTTGAAGGAGATCTTATCTCCTATTGACGTAGAAGCTTTGGAAAGATCTTATCTCCAACCGAGATTGAAGTTGGAGTTCAGAGGAGATCTTATCTCCAGCTGATGTTGAAGTTCGAGCTCGAAGGAGATCTTATCTCCAACCGAGGTTGAAGAAGATCTTATCTTTTATATCAGAAGCCTTCTATCTAGTCTAAAAAAGAAGTCCAGCTTAATCTTTTCCTATTATAATTCATAAAAGATAGGAATATCAAAATAAGAATTCTCTATTGAAAAGTGGTTAACGATATTGTAAGTTTTCAAAATTTTAATATTGACACTATGTAGCTCTTTAATATCTTTTCTTGCCAATGTCCCTTAACCATGGTATTGATACTTCCATGTAGGGATTGGCTTTTTTAAGATCCCTCCCCTTGGGTCTCCTTCGGTTGCGAAAAAGCCTATGGTTGCTCTACTCTTGCTTCAAGCCAACGTATGAGGAATCGACCCAACCGACCTCGTCTGATTAGCTCCTTGATTTCATCTTGGAGCTGAATGCATTCTTCAGTATCGTGACCGTGGTCACAATGGTAGAGGTAGTACTTGCTTCAATTGTGCTTGTTTGAAAGAGATCGTAATTCTTCTGATCTTGGTAGCTGATTCTTGATTTTCATCAGAACTTAAATTTTAGGAACATTAAGGAGGGCGTAGTTGTGGAATCTTTCGAGGGGAGAACTTCTTTGCGCCCTTCTGTCGGAGCTTCTTTGATGATGAGCTCGAGGAGGAGTTCGGACTCACTTGCACTTGGAGGGAGTCCTTGAGCGCGGTCGAACTTTATTCGGCCCTTCTTCAGTGGCGAGTCTATTAGACTCATCCTTCCGCCGTTCTCCTACGACTTCTTCATCCTTTAACTTGAAGGCTTTTTCTGTACGGGCATATCCCTCAGCCCAAGCTAGTAGATTGACAAAGTTTCTGGGGTACTTTTTCTTCAGGAAGAATAGTAAATCGTTCTTCTGAAGGCTGCCCTTGAGTGCGGCCATTGCAATAGATTGGTTCAGGTTTTGAACCTCCAATGCAGCAGCATTAAATCGGATGACATAAGCCTAGATAGATTCCTCCTTCTTCTGCTTAATATTCATCAAAAAATCTGAACCTCGATGGGGACATCGACTGCTGATGAAGTGAGCCATAAATTGATAGCTCATCTAGTGAAATGAGAAGATCGTACCTGGCTTCAATACCGAGTATCAGTTTCTTGCTGCTCCCTTTAAGGTAGATGAAAAAGCTTGGCATAAAGATGGCGTCTGGTATGCCATGGAGAAGCATCATGGTCTGGAAGGCCTTCAGGTGATCGATCGGATCAGAAGTTTCGTCATAGCTTTCAAGTTGGAAAAGCTTGAAGTTTGGCAGAATGGGCTCTTGCATAATTTGGAAAGAGAAAGAGGGATCGGTGCAAACGTCATCATGGGGAGCCAAGGCGACGTGGCGGAGTTCTTCAATCCATCAGCTCATTTTTTGGAGCCTTTGATTCAGGAGATCTTCATGATTGTTGATCTTCAGAGTTTTCTGATGGAATGGAAGCAAAGCTTCGCCCAGGGTTGAATCATGGTCCGAGCAATGGCTCTCCACCCTCTGTTTCTCCTTTTCGAAGGTCATCGATTGGCCAGCCCGAGTCGGCCATCCTCCAACCAGATCATGGGGCTCCGAAAGAGCCTACTCCAATTGAATTAGCACTGGAGCCTGTCAATGTATGGCTTGCAATGCCTCCATGAGACTACGAACCTACTGGATCAGCAGGTTGAACTGCTCCGCATCCACTATGGCTGCAGGTGGAGCTTGAGTTATCAAAGCTGGAGTGGAAATGGATTGATTTGGATAGAATCTGACTGCAGAGGCCGTTGATCATCGAGTCAAAGCTTTTCTGAAAGGTATTTTTATTTTTATTTTTATTTTTTTTCAAAAAAATTCCAAAGAAAAAGAAGACTGCTGATAGTGGGCTGCTCTGGGCCACATGAAATTTATTGTGGAGAGTAGTGTCGCTCATAATAGACTGATAATGACAGTCATAACCATTCGATAGTAGGGTTGCATATAGTAGACTGATAAATAACAGTCGTAACCATCCGGAGGAAGCAGACATTCAGAATTTGACTGAAGAAGAAGTTTGTAAGGAGTTCGACTCCTAAAAGAATTCGACTGAAGGAGATATCCAAAAGAAGTTCAGCTCTTGAAGAAATCCAACCACTAGAGGAGTTCGAAAGAAGTTTGGCTTCTGAAGGAATCTGACTAAAGGAGAAGTTCGAAAGAAGTTTGGCTCCTAGAGGAATCCGACTGTTGGAGGAGTTTAAAAGGAGTTTGGCTCCTGAAGGAATCCAACTGAAGGAGATGTCCGGAAGGAGTTCGATAACTGGAGAAATTCGACTACTGAAAAAATTTGAAAGAAGTTCAGCTCCTGAAGAAATCCGACTGCTGGAGGAGTTCGGAAGGAGTTCGGCTACTAGAGGAATCTTACTGAAGGAGATGTTCGAAAGAAGTTCAGCTCCTGGAGAAATTCGACTGCTGGAGAAATTCGAAAGAAGTTTGACTCCTGTAGGCATCTGACTGAAGGAAAGATTCGAAAGAAGTTCGGCTCCTATAGAAACTTGACTAAAAAAAATCTGGAAGGAGTTTAGCTCATGAAGGAATTCGACTGAAGAAAAAGTCTGAAAGAAGTTCGGATCCTAGAGGAATTCGACTGCTAAAGAAATTCGAAAGGAGTTTGGCTTCTGAAGAAATTCGACTGAAGGAGAAGTTCGAAAGAAGTTTGGCTCCTGAAGAAATCTGACTGATAAAGAAGTCTGAAAGGAGTTCGGCTCTTATGAGACTTGATTGAAAAAAAATTCGGAAGGAGTTTGGCTCCTATAGGCATCCGACTGAAGGAGAGATTCGGAAGGAGTCCGACTCCTGGAGGAGTCCGACTGAGGTTCGGATGCTGAGAAGTTCGATCGACTGAAAAAGTTCGACTAGGGTTCGTCCGCTGGGAGAGTAATTTTTGATCGAAGCTCTTCCACGATTATCAGTTACATTAGGCTAAGCATCAGACTGGACTTCGACGAGAAGGAGATTTATCCCCAATAGTGTTAAATAGTTATTATCTTTTTTAAAAAATTTTAAAAAATATTATTATTTATTAGCAAGTTTTAAATTATTTAATTATAATTTTTTTAAAAAAATTAAAAATATTAGCGATGGTGTTAGTGACGGTAGATTGTCGTCGCTAATAATTTTTTAGAATTAAAAAATAAAAGAGGTATTAGCAATGGCATTAGCGACAAAATTTCCATCACTAATAATTTTTTTAAATTTTTTAATAAAAAATTAAAAATTATTAGTGATGGCATTAGCGACAAAAATGCCGTTGCTAATAGATTTTTACTAGTTTAATTAATAAAAATTAAAATTTTTAGCGATGGCATCTTTGTCGCTAATACCATCGCTAATTAGTTATTAGTTATGGCAATAATTATTGTCATTAATAATGATAATTAGCGATAATAATTTTTTATATTGGATTTTGCGATGGTAAGGTTATTAGCGATAGCAAGATTATTAGCGATAGCATATGAACTATTAGCGACGGCATTTAGCCATCGCTAATAGTCAGAATTCTTATAGTGTGGATCTATCCAGCTTAGCTCACTCTCAACCTACAACACTGACATGGGCTCTTCAGTGTTTGGCTCTTTTATTACCTTAAGGAAGGATTCTTTGGGTGGGTTTCCTGGTGCTAAAGTCACCAATTTGGATATCAGGTCAACCTAAGAGCTTTCCCACCTCAGCACCTACTGAATATCAAAACTGGTGAATATGGAGATTAGATTTTTTAAAAACTTTTATAGGTATCTCTTCATATTTTCCTTTCAAGCTTCATAGTCTCCTCAAACTTGGCTAACTACCAGCTAGGAGTCACTATAGATCTTCAGGTTTTGTACCCCCAGTTCCTTTACTATTTTAAGCCTAATAATGAGGGCTTCATATTCTGCCTCATTATTGGTAGTTAAAAATTTGAAGTGCAAGGCATACTTTACAATGGTTCCTTCTAGTCCGGTAAGAATTAGACCTGTTCCTGACTGTTAGATGTATCCCTTAGAAGCTAATTTAGCTGACACATGTAAACTTTCTAGAAGCATAATTTTATAATTAAATTATTAAAATAAATAAAATTAGATTATTTTTCATTCATGTTGTGTAATGTGCCTATGAATCATCAATGAATTAATAAAATGATAATACATATTTTCAAGAATTAAGAATTTGAGATATATATCATTGATGATTAATTCATAAACTATTGTCGATCAATGGATCATCATGAGGACGACCTTCCACCATTATAAATGTGCGGGCTCTTTTTGATGTTGATTGTTCTTGACTAGATACAGTGGTTCAGTTGCATCAGAAAGACGCAACCACTCTATTAACATGAGATGCTATGAGGTGGAGATATGATTGAGCCTAATAATTATCAAGTGAGGGTCTTAATGATGACTTCACTTATGCAAGAATGGTGAGTCTGACTTAACTAAGAAATGAGATCAATAACTGTCAGGTGAGGCTTTCAAGACTTAAGGACCGAAGTTTACCATACCATGTTTGAAAAGTATTGGACAAGAGTTGTCCACTCATTGATTGACACATCCTAATAACTATCAGATGAGGTGGTATGCCAATCGATGAGATTGCACTACCCACTTAAAATCCTAATCATAAAGAGATTTCTATTTCTCCACTTAAAGAGTGTGGAAGATTTGAGAAAATAGTGGAAGTCTAGTTTATTCTTAAAATAAAAATTCTAAAACAAACTAAAATAAGTCAATTATAAAAATTCACTAAAATCTTCTTCTCTCCATCGAAAATGTCTGCCTCCAATTCTCTTACCCGCATACTAGAAAACAACCACCTAACCGATTCAAATTATAAAAACTGGCTAAGAAACTTGAAAATTATTTTAAGTTCTGAAAAGCTTAGCTATGTCATGGACCAGGATACCCTAGTGTTATCTAACTATCCAATCGCTGACCAATGAAAAGTGCCAAAAAAATGGATGGATGACGATAATAAGGTTAGGTGCTATATCTTGGCATCAATGTCTAATGAACTACAATGCTAGCATGAGGACATGAAGATTGTTAGGTTATATTGACTTACTTACAAGAGTTGTAAGGTGAGAAGAGCCAATCTATGCATAACAAAGTGTCTAAAAGACTCTTCAATGCTAAGATAAAAGAAGGATAGTCTATCCATGATCATTGTTTGATAATGATCAAGAACTTGGAGGAGCTTGAGAAGCTTGGCATGATGATACATAAGAAATTGCAAGTAGATTTGATCCTACAATCCTTTTTTGATTTGTATGAGCAATTTATAGTAAACTACCATATGAACAAGATAGATTGTACTCTGACTAAATTATTGAATATATTGGTGACCATTGAAGGGATCTTAAGAAGTTCAAGGGGCATAGTTCTCATTATGGAGCAATCTTCTACTTCTAAGAGACAATCTACCTGAAAGAAGAAGTCCGTGAAGAAACAGAAGATGGAGAATAATACAAAAAAGGAAGCCCCTAAGAGAAAGGCTGCAGAAAAATATTTTCACTACAACATTAATGGCCAATAGAAAAGAAACTGCTCTGTATACCTAGAGAGCCTAAAAAAAAATAAAAGGGATACACCTTCAGAAGGTATGTCAGATATACTCATTATAGAAACTAACCTTATGGTTCTTCTACTTCTATTTGGGTCATAGACTTTAGTTCTAATGCTCATGTATGCACTTCTGTATAGGATCTTGAGAAAAATAAAAGACTGAAGGAAGATGAGATGATCCTTCGAGCAGGCAACGGGGCAAGAGTTACTGTTGTGATGTAGGTATCTATCATCTTTGATTACCGTCTATATTTAATTTAATACTTAGAGACTGTTACTATGTATCTATTGCTAGCAAAAATTTGATTTCTATATCAACTTTAGCATAGGACAACTATGTATTTAGTTTTCATAAGGACTATTAATCATTTAGTTTGGAAATAAAATGGTTGGACATGGTTTTATGATTAATAATCTCTATCACTTACACGTGGATATATCTATAATATATTCGAGTAAATAGTGAGTGCCGTAGGATCTAAGAGATCCAGATATAAGATAAACCTTGAGTATATGTGACACCTTAGGTTAGGTTATATAGAAGAAGAAATGATTAACAGACTAGAAAAAGAAGAGCTCTTGGGCTCACTGCCTACTGAGTCATATCCAGTATGTGAATCTTGTCTTCAAGAAAAAATGACCAAGCTGCCCTTTATGGGATATGGAAAAAGGATCATTGAGATACTTGTTCTAGTACATACTGATATGTGCAGCCCATTTGATATATCGACTAGAAGAGGTTATCTCTACTTTATTTTTTTTATTGATGATTATTCATGGTTTGAATATATATATATATATCTTATGAGACACAAATCTAAAGTCTTTAAAAAGTTCAAAAAATTTAGATGTAAAGTAAAGAATTAAGCAAATCAAAAAAATTCTAAAAGTACTTTGATCAGATCGAGGAGGAGTATATCTAAATAAAAAATCTCTCGATTATCTCAAGAAAAATAACATAGTCTCACAATATACTCCACTTAGAATGTCTCAACTCAATGGAGTTTCATAATAGAAAAATCAAATCTTATTGGATATAGTTCGATTCATGATGAGCTTCACTGATCTTTTTTTTTATTTTTTTGAAAATATTCTTTGCTTACTGCTAACTATCTAGTGAATAGGATTCTTTCTAAGTCTATTTCTACCATACTATATGAGATGTGATATGGTAAGAAATCGAGTCTTGATCATCTTAAGATTTAAGGATATTTGGCCCATGTTAAGCGATAATAGACGGATAAGCTAGAGGCTACGTCTATGAGAGCTTGTTTCATTGGATATCTAAAAG
Organism: Cocos nucifera; assembly: GCA_006176705.1. NCBI lineage: Eukaryota > Viridiplantae > Streptophyta > Magnoliopsida > Arecales > Arecaceae > Cocos > Cocos nucifera. The sequence continues at coordinate 261,545 of QRFJ01002296.1, forward strand.
AGTCTTTGGGATACTATTTTTATTTTCCTAAGGATCACAATATGATTATGAGCTGACATATTATCTTCCTAAAAAAATAGTTTATCCAAGATGAAAGTAGTGGGGGGCAAATAGGGCTCGAAGAGAGAGTCTTTAAAGAGTAACAACGAGTCATAAAACCTGTAGAATCTATTCTTAATAAGCCAATATATAGAGTACGTCCTCCACCTTATAGATCTAGTAGAATCTTCCATCCTTCTAAAAGGTACATGGATATGCTTACAGAGGATGTAGAGAAAATATTTCTCATGGATGATAAAGAACATAGAGATGATCCCAAAAACTATTATAAGATGATGTCAAATACCGATTCTAAGAAATGGCTGCAAGCAATGAAGTCAGAAATTAACTCGATGTATGCCAATCATGTCTAAACCTTAGTAGATCCATTAGAAGGTATAGTACCTATTGGATGTAAATGGATCTATAATAAATAAATAGGTTCGGATGGAAAGGTAGAGACCTTTAAGGTAAGGCTCGTGGCTAAAGATTATAGTTAACTCAAAGGTATTAACTATCAGGACACTTTTTCTCCAATGGCTATGTTACAGTTCATTCAAATACTACTTGTAATTACAGCATCTCATGATTATGAGATTTGATAGATGGATATGAAAACTATTTTTTCAAATGAATATCTTGAGAAAGATATCTATATGGAGTAACCTCTAGATTATACTTCCAATGATGGAGATCACAAAGTCTACAAACTACAAAGATTCATTTATGGACTTAAGCAAGCATCTCAAAATTGGAACACTTGTTTTAATGATGTGATCAAATTATTTGATTTCATCAAGAATGAGGAGCCATGTATTTACAAAAATATTAGTGAAAGTGCTGTTACATTCCTCATATTGTATATGGATGACATCTTCTTAATTAAAAATGATATTTTCATGATGACTCTGATTAAGGTATGGTTGTCAAAAAAGTTCTCCATAAAAGATCTTGAGATGCATCATATATTATGAGGATAAAAGTCTATAAAGATAGATCTAAAAGAATGCTTGGTCTCTTACAAAAATTATACATAGAGAAAGTACTGAGAGGTTCAGCCAGAAAATTTCAAAAGAGAACTGTTACCCCTTAGGCATGAAGTTTATTTCTCTAAGAAGATGTGTCCTAGCATACTTGAGGATATTCAATGCATGAGCAAGATTTTTTATGCTTCTACTATAGAAAGCCTCATATATGCTATGCTATGTATACGACTTGATATATTTCTTGCTATGGGTATCATGAGCAGATATCAATCGAATCCATATGAGGAGCACTAGATAGCTATGAAAAATATTCTTAAGTACTTGAGAAGGACTAAGGATTTATTTTTGATCTTTAGAGGAGAAGAGTTGAAGGTACAGAGATATATTGACTTAGATTTTATGTCTGATGTCGATGATAAAAAGTCTACATTATGAAATGTATTCCTATGTAATGGTGGTATGATAAATTGAAATAGTTTCAAATAATTGATCATTACAGATTCTACCATAGAAGCAGAGTACATCGCTACTTCTGAGGCTCCTAAAGAAGCTTTCTAATTCATGATGTTCATTGTAGAGCTGGATATGATGCCATCAGATGTTATTATCACTCTACTACAATAATAATCGTGCTATGGCTCTGGCTAAGGAACTAAGGTCTCACCAGAGGTCCACGCACATAGAGCGATAATTTCGTCTGATTTGCAAATACCTCGAGAAGAAGTATATCGAGGTGCAAAGAGTAGACTCCATAGAAAATATGGCAAATCTACTGACTAAGCTGCTGAGCCAACACAAGACTAAAACTTACTTTGAGAAGATGGGGCTTAGGTTCAGACCAATTGGCTTTAGTCCAAGTAAAAGATTGTTAGAGATATGCCCTAGAAGCTAATTTAGCTGATATATGTAAATTTTTTAGGAGCATAATTTTATAATTAAATTATTAAAATAAATAAAATTAGATTATCTTTTATTCATATTATGTAATATGTTCATGAATCATTCAATGAATTAATAAGATGATGATATATATATTTAAGAGTTAAGAATTTAAGGTACGTGTCATTGATGATTAATTCATAAATTACTCTCAATCGATGGATCATCATGAGGATGGTGGTTGATCCAATAAGATTGGTACATAGATTGCTTTTCTTTGGATAAACAAGTCTCGAGTCTATAATATGGGAATATTGGAGTGAGAGTACATGTAGTTATTAGAGAACAAGAATACTAAATATGACTAATATGAGTAGTCACTTGGATGTCTATCCACTTATCAATGACTTACTCGATGCTATAGTAGTGTGAGTAGTTCTTTGACTTGCGGAGTGTCTGAGCTATTCACAATAAGATTATTGTAGTTTGACTGCATAATTACTTGATTTTCTAGCCATTCAAAATCTTATAGTGTATGTTGGCAGCAGTAAGTTCGTTGTAGTTGTAAGGCATGCACCTAGATAGGATCTATCTATTGTATTTTTAGGTGATTACATGCATGCATTTTAAAACTTTTAGATTTACTAATCTAGTTATAATAAAAATTAAATTAAAATTAAAATAATTTTAATCTAACATGCATCAGATCTATATGCTAACCACCTAAGATCTATCATAAAAATATGAAACTATTCGATTTAAAAATTGATCAATAAAATATATAAATCAGAGATCCGATCTTCATATCTTTGCATGGGTCGATGAACTCCATAGTTGCTGATCATGGTATACTTTAAGATCTTCGATCAACCATACATGCGCCCAACCTCTATGGGTATCCACACAAGCCCCTCGAATCTGATCGAAGACCTGCAACTTCACCGGGGTGCTAGTGCCCTTACAGAAGCCACCTTTTGGTGGTTGATATTATTGATCTCCACCAATCTCTCAGACTCTCTCAGAGAAGATGGAGTAGAGGAGGAAGAAGAGGAGGAAGAGAAAGTAGAGAAGAAACCCTTTCTCTCTATTTTTCTCTCATCTTGAAACCTCTCACCACAACAAGAAAGACACCCTAAAGAGGGGACGCCTCTCCTCTGTTCTCACACCTAGAGAAAACCATCCCTTCTCAAGAAAAACCCACGCCCAAAAGACCTTCTCATGTGTGTGAAGGCTTCTCTAAAAACCCACGCCCCATCTCAGATGCACGTAGAAAAGGAAATGGCCCTTCTCTAAAACCCACGCTCCCCTCAGATAAGCCATGCTACCCAAGGAACTCTCACACCCCACATATCTGATTTTTTGTGCTCAAAATCTGAATTCCCATGCACAATTTCCTTCTTAAATTAGCGTCCAAAAGGGATAGGCATTGGGAGAGTTTTAGATAGGTTTGAAGTTCTATCGCATGAGACTTGAATGCAAAAACTAATTTTGAATTAACCTAATCCCTATCCAGAGAGAGGGGGTGCAACCAAAAGGGCATGGAGGGGTTTCTTGAATGAGATTTCTCATGCAAACATCAAGGGGGGGGGTGTGGAGAGGGGTGGCGTGGAGGTGTTTAGGTGCCAAGGGAGAGAGAGAGTCCTAGTAATTTGGGACTTCTCTTGGTGCTTGAGTCAAACTCAATTCAATTTATAATCTAATTAGGAATTAGTACACCTAAAGAGAGAAAAAATTCTAGTCCAACTAGGAACCCAATCTCTCTTAATTAGATCCTAATTCAATTAGAAATTAAATCAAGCCCAAATCCTAATTAAATAAAGAATTGATCTCTCTTATAATTGGGTTATCTCATAATCCAATTAAGCTTGATCTAATCAAATCCAAACCAAGTCCAAATAAATCCAATTCAATTAGACTTCATCCTAGCCCATTCGCTCAATCAAATTGAGCCAATTAGTAATTCAATTGCTAATTAATCCTTCTACAACTTACTAATATTTAGTAAGTTTAACAATTATAATAATTATATTGGATTAATCATCAATCATATTGATAATTAAATTTTTGTGTGATTCATAATCATAGATCAACCATCTAATCAGATAAAGATCATTTTTGTATGTGATCCTATAGATTCTATTCTATCTAGTAATGAGATATATTATGATTCTTATCACAATATCATGAAAACTTTTTTCAATAGATTAGAATGATTCTAACTCTACCCATCAACGATCATCGATTATCAAGATGATATTCAATGAGTCTCACAATCCATTAGTAACACCTAGCAGTATATAACAGTAATCCAGTAGATATAGTTACCATATGATTCGGTCCTTCTATTGTGAGTCTCGATAAGATAAAGATCATGAATAACTCCTCAAACCTCATCACTTATCATATATAATATTCAATTGACTTGAGTTCATAAATGAAATCCTATGAAAACTATTTTCCATCAATCACTCTACCATGGCCATGATCTTCTGAACTCAGTCTCATGAATAATATAAGACTACTACTTATCTATCAAGGTCGATAGATCTCTTCTAATTATGCACTCTACTCATAATGAATCTACTATAGACAACATAGACAATAAGAATCTAAATGATTAAGAGACCATATTTACGTATACTCAAACTACAGCAATCTCACTATGAGTAGCCAAACACCACATAAGAACTATTCACACCATTATAACATCGAGTATGTCACTGACGAGTGGATAAACATCGATATGACTACTCATGTTGGTCATGCTCGATATCATTATTCTCTAACAATTATCTATACTCTTACTCCAGTATCCTCACATTGTAAACTTAAGATTCATCTATCCAAAGAAAAGCGATCCATGCATCAATTTTATCAGATCAATCACCATTCTCATGATGATGCATCGATCGAAAGCATTTAAAAATTAATCACTAATGATATATCCCAAATTCTCAACTCTTGAAAATATGCGTTATCATCCTATTAATTCTTTGGACAATTTATGGATACATGACTCAACATGAATGAAAAATTAATTCTATTTAATTTATTTAATTATAAAACTATGTCACTAGAAAGGTTATCTTGATTTTTAGGGTATACATCTAATACTATCAATCTTGGTAGATAAGGAGTAGTCCTATATTATTTATAAGATTGAGTTTCAAAGACTATGGCCATGGCAGTGTGAATGATGAAAATAAGCTTTTATAAGATTTCATAAATAAACTCGAGTTGATTGAATCTTATATATAATAGATGAGGGATTTAATGAGTTATCCATAATCTCTATCTTGTAGAGAATTATGATAGAAAAATTAAATTACATGGTAACTATACCAAAAAGTTCGTCTATTCAATTCTACTGGGTTGTCACTATATACTACTAGATGTCACTGATGGATTGTGAAATCAGTGAGAATTATTTTGATGATCAATAATTTTTAATTGACTAAATTAGAAGTATTCTAATCTATTGAAAGAAGTTTCAATGATATTATTGATAGAGATCATAATATATCTCACTATTAGATAGAATTGAACCTATAGGGTCATACATAATAGGGAATTGATCTAGGATTATGCAATTGGGCTTATGAAGCCCTAATTAGGTTAGGATTTATGAAAAATTCTATTGAATTTAAGAATTTTATATTAGCTCATGATTAAACCCAAATCCTTTTAAGACTTAGACTCTTTATTGGATAATGATTTGACCAAATCAAAAGCATGCAAGAGAGGCACCAAGAGTTGAGTGCCCCATTCAAATTATTACATGAAGAAGGAGAGAGAAGAGCGCATGCCCCAGTAGATGAGATCAAAGGCGTGCATGCCCCAATTGGATAAGGATGAGAAGGGGCGCCAATAGTTAGTGCCCCCATTTGATTTTTGCATGAAAGAGGAGGAGACGACAACCATCAAAAGTGCATGCTAAGGTAAGGGGCCAAGAGTCCTTTTGTGTTAAGGCATTAAATAGTCAAAGCCTTAAACCCTTATAACTCTTTGGATCTATTTAAATCTTGAAATCCTAAGGGGTTTGGATAAGATTAACTCTCACGCCAAGAGAGATCAAATCTCTCTCACCTATAAAGAGCTTGTGAGATCCCATGACCCACCTTATTTTTTCTCGTGCCTCTTCTCTAGCCTCACGCCCTCTCTCTCTCATGTTCTCCTTCTTCCACATGCCCAAGAATTGGTGTTCCCTATCAAAAGAGAGAAAGGAGTTCTCTCTCCCTTATCTCTTCCTTCCAAGCATCTCTGGATCAAGCATTGATTTAGATGTAAGGGCTGATCGCAGAAGAGTGTATGCAGATTTTTTCTTGGAAAAGAAAGATCGAGATCAAGAGGAGCATTCTAATCGTTTCTATTTAGATACCTGTAATGACTAGACATGTATGCAGCTCTTCAAGAATCTGTAAGAAGAAATTCATGATCATCGAATCACGATATGGATCTATCCGTGCAAGGATGAAGATCTTATCTTCATTGTTATTTTTTTTGTTGATCCTGCATGCATCCCAAAAAAGTTCCTTCATTAATCCTACAGAGCTTGATGATCCATCCATATGCATAACCCACAATTCCTCAGTTTCTTCCCTAAATGGATCTTCTTTCACAAGCTCGGCTTCCTTGGAGTTCTCTTCAGGTATGGTACATTCCATGGTGAAGTTAGCTAATATTTGTGCATTGATAGAAGGATGGGGTCAAAACTTTATATCGAGCTCCATGAGTTTGATTGTCCACTTTGCTAGTTGATGCAATGTATTTGGCCAATGTAGGATGGGCTTTAAGGTTTGATCAATTAGAAGCACTATCGTGTGGGCTAGAAGTAGGGCTGGAGCTTTCGAGCCGAGATGATGAGGATATAGATCAATTTTTTGAGCCTTGAATATCTGGTCTCTAAGTCATAAAGGGTTTTACTGATATAATAGATTAGCCTTTGGATCTTATTGTCTTTGCGAATGAGCACCAAGTTTACTGCAGTTGGTAAAATAGCTAAATAAAGGTATAGCTCTTCACCTAACCCTAGCTTGTTGAGGAGTGATGTGGAACTGAGATAGGCCTTCAGCTCCTTAAATGCCTATTGACTTTCTTCAGTCCATTTGAAGTCCTTTGGTTGCTTCAGAATTCTAAAAAAGGGGAAGTAGTGCTCAGCCAATCGGGAGATGAATCGATTGAGGGTGGCTACCCTACCTATAAGGTGCTAGACTTTCTTTATGGATCTTGATGAACTCATTTCTCGTACGACACTGATCTTTTCTAGGTTAGCTTTGATGCCTCACCATGAAACCATGAAGCCAAAAAATTTCTCCAAGATGACCTCAAAAGCATACTTCACAAGATTTAGCTTCATCTGGTATTTGCAGAGAGTGGCAAAGGTTTTTCTAAGGTCGATGATTTGATCTTTTGAGGCTCGACTCTTAATGAGTATGTCATCCACGTACACCTTCATATTCTAGTTAATCTATTATTTAAAGATTTTTTTACCAGCCGATGGTAGGTGGCATCTATATTTTTCAAGTCGAAGGGCAAAACTCTATAATAAAAAAGCCCTCGATCAGTTATGAAAGTAGTTTTCTCCTCATCTTCATGTACCATTCAGATTTAGTTGTAGTTGGAGAAGGCGTCCATAAAGATAAGGAGCTTGTGGCCCGATGTAGCATCTACTAGTTAGTCAATTTGAGGTAGGAGATAGCTATCCTTTAGGTAAGTATTTTTTAGGTCAGTAAAGTCTATGTAGATCTGTCATTTCTCATTTGCCTTCTTAATGAGGACCATATTCGCAAGCCAATCTGGATAGATCATCTTTTTGATGAAGCTGGTATTGATAAGCTTGTCTACTTCTTCTGAGATAGCTTTCTGCCATTTTGGATAAAGCTTTGCTTCTTCTGCTTGATGGGTTCATGTAGGGGGTCCATGTTTGACCGATGCATCATGACTTTGGGATTGATTTTCGATATGTTTGTGGTCAACTAGGCAAAGACATCCACGTTTTCCTATAAAAAATGAAGTGAGCATGTTTCTGCTAATGTCATTTAGATTCAATCCAATCCGAACCATGTGCTCATTGCTTCCATCCTCTAAGTGAATTATGATGAGGTCCTCCGCTGGTTCTCCTTGTTCTTTGGTCAGTTCATTGTGGGTGTCTAGCCTTTCAATAGGAAGAACATTAGGTAGCCATGCTTCCTATAGGGCGATTATATAGCAATGCCGAGCTAGCACTTGATCTCCTCGAACCTATTTGATTCCATGCTTAGTCAAGAACTTTATCAGTAGATGGTAGGTTGATACCATAGTTCTAAGGGCATTCAACCCCGGTCACCCAAGGATAGCATTGTATGAGGAGGGCACTCTGACAACCAAAAAAATAATTTGGATAGTAGATTGTTGGGACTCCCGACCAGTCGTGATTGGCAGGATAATGACCCTTTCAACTGATATGGCATCTCCGGTGAAGACTATAAAAGGAGAATCTAGTTTGCCCAACTGATCCATGGAAATGTCCATTTTAGAGAATGAATCATAAAATAAGATGTCGGTCAAGTTTTTATTATCTACTAAAATATGGTGTACATCATAGTTGGTAATATTTAAAGATACAACCACCACATCATTATGCGGGAACAAATTTTTTTCGTATCTTCTTTAGAGAAGGTGATAGCCTCCTCGAACTTTTGCCTTTTAGTGAACTTCTCGAGCTCTAATCTGCTATGCCCTCCAATGATGGCATTGATTACGCTGGCTGTAGGTCAATTTTCTATTAGCTCTTCCTGTTGAGATTGTTCTAGCTAGTGAGGTGCCCTTGATGGATCCTCATGCTCCCCCCTTATACATTGGATGAAATGATCTAATCGATCTCACCAGATGAGCTCCTTGATTTTATCTTGAAGTTGGATGGAGTTCTCAGTATTGTAGCCATGGTTGTGGTGGTAGAGATAGTACTTATGCTGGTTGTGTTGATCTAGCTGAGATTATATTTACTCCGTCCTAGAAAGTTGCTCTCTTATCTCCATGAGCACTTAGAGTCCTGGATGTGTTAAGATGTTTGTGAACCTCCTCTGCAGAGACAAGCACCTTGATGATGGGCGATGCTGACCCCTGGGGCTTTTAGGTTGTCGATTTTAAGGTGTTCTAGATTGTTAGCATCGAGGCAGAGTCTTGGATCGCTACCGACTTTTTGGAGGATCTCGAATCGAGGAGAGCTTGGGATCTTTTTTCTTTTCCTCGGTGTGACATCGTCGAGGTCCCATGCTTCTCGAAGGCCCGGTTCAGCATTTTTGTGAAGTCATTCGAGTATTTCTTTTCCATGAAGAAGAGGAGAGGGTTCTTCTAAAGTTCGTCCTTTAGGATGGTCATCGTGATCCATTGGTCCAGATTGCATACTTTCATGGTAGTCGCGTTGTAATGGCTCACATAGGCTTGGAGGGGTTCTTCTTTCCTCTACTTAATGTTTACCAAGGAATCAGATTTTTGGTCCTGCCTCTTGTTGCTTACGAAGTAGGTTATGAACGACTGACTAAACTAGTTGAACGAGTGAATGGAGCCTAACTTCAAACTCGGATACTAATCTTGAGCCATGTTTTTGAGAGTTGAGGGGAAGGCTCGGCATAAAACTCCATCATTTGCTCCATTAAGAAGTATGAGAGTCTTGAAGCTCTTCAAGTGATCCAATGGGTCGATCGACCCATCATAGTTCTCCAACTGTGTCATCTTAAAGTTGGTGGATTGCGGCTCCTGCATGATCCTATCGCTAAAGGATAGATTGATGTGGAAGCCAATTTGATTATTTTGGTCTAAGGTTTGATACTGTAGTACCTCAATTCACTGGTTCATCTCTTGGAGTTTGTGGTACATGTCGGCATCACAAACTATGTAGACTTCTATGTGGCATGATGGAGATCAGCTTGAAGTATATCTCTTATCGGCATGAGGGGTGGGAAAGCATCTCTCCTCCACTCGAGACTTTGAGGTCAACTCAACTATGTCTATCTTTCCTACTTTGGACTGACTAGCATATTGAACTAGTCCTGATTCACCCTCATAGTAGGTTAGGACAGCTATGAAGATATCTCTGATTGCTGTGCCAGAGCATGGTTCTAGACTAAATTTTTAGTCGATCAGCCTGTCGTAGCATTGGAACATCGTGAGGATGTTTTTTGTGATGATATAGCTACAGATCTCGTACTCTTTCTCAAAAGTGGGCACTTTCTCTAGTACCAATCTATCGGTATAAATTTTTGACTTGGATCAGATTGACTAGAGTTGGGTCGGGACGACAAGACGATAGTGATTGATTCTACAAAAAAAGTTTTCGATCGAAGTTAGCTCCAGTGAGGATCCTCCAATGCTCAAGTTAGTAATTTGCCAATACATAGGAAGGAGCGAGAGAGAGAATGATTACGTACCTTGGAGGTCCCTTGGTTACCTCTATGTATAGATCGAGATGAGAGCCATAAGAAGAAAAGTTGTTGGAGGCCATCCCAACTCCTTCGGATGTGTCATTCTGAGTTTTCTAGCCTGATTCCTTGAGATTTGATGGTTGTAGTTGCCTTATCCGGCCTGTGATCTACTGCTTCGAATAGTTGCATGATTTGGAGTAAGTGTGCGGGTACTTTCAGTCAATCCTTTCAAGTATGGCGATCAAAATAGAGATCGACCGAACCAAAGATTGATGGCTGATGTATGGTAGTATTAGAGATAAAGGTCAACAGTCGATGCATAGAGATCGATTACAGTCAAAGTTTGCTAGCTGATGGATTGATCATCGGCCGACCCTAGTCGATAGTAGAGATTTTCTATCCATAACAATATCAATAATAATATTTTATCATTACTATTATCATAAATATTAATAAGGATAGTATCGTTGCTAATACATTAGTGATTAGTACCACCAGTGACCAATTTTGAAAGTTGTCACTAATATATTAGTGACTTAAATATCAATGATGGCAAGTAATAAACCAAAATATCGTTACTAAAATTATTTATGGCAATGTTTTACAGTTTTAGTGATATTTATTGCTACTAAAACTCAATTTCCTATAGTACTCGTAGGTTATTAATTTGCAACCAACCCAAGTTATTGAGCACATAATCTACCGAAGCTAGCAATAGCAAACAACATATTTCAAGTAAAAACTCTGCCTAATCTGTAAAAAAGGACCAAAATACAATTATAGCTTGGCTCGGCCAGTTTAAAGCCAAGGTTACGTTGAGAGGTAGGAGGCAAGCTGGCTCTACGGGGCTTGTAGTTTTCTGGTTGGGGTTGATCACCAGATGCTAAAGCAAAAGTGGTAGTATTTTGTTCCAACCAACAGTCCTTTGACAATTCCCCTTTGTAGGCCCACAGCCCACGAGAAAGCCCTAGAAGATGCTGCGCCCATGGCAGCTGCTACCATGGTTGGCCTTATTTGCCCTCACTTATTTTTGAAAAAAAATTCTTACTGCACTGTGCGCATCGGGCTAAAGCAGGATGTTCGGAAAAAAAAAAAATTTTTTTAGCATGATGCATAAAATATTTTATATTTTTAAATCGTTAGTATACCTTACCAACTTAAGGCCAAAAAATTGTTTTATTTTTTTTTTAATTATTTTTTTGGTTGGCAATAAATTTCAACCATTAATATGTTGGACAACAAATGTAGCAAAGGCCAAGGCAATCATTTTTAAGCTGTTGGCTAGCCGCTGCTAGGTTTGGTGATCAAAAATAAATAATTGCCACCATGAAACATGATGTGAGAAGCAATAGAAAAATAGAAATATGAAAAAAAGGTCATAATTAAATTATTTAGATAGCCTATATTGTGGGGTATCTTATTGCATTGACCTAATAGATTGATCAAAATTCAAGAATTAAACTAGTTTGATTGATAGGAAAGTGCATCAACAGGATAACAGTTATCACCATTACAAATAAAGTTCTAGAATACATTAATTTAAGGATTTGATGAATTTTAGCTCCTAATAGCCCTTGCCAATCATTCATGATATTCCTAATTTAATTTTCATGTCTTCATTGATATGCATGCATACAAAATTTATCATCTTTTAAGCTAGATGGAGATGAAAAGAGAATGTTTGGAGAAATTAAGGGCTTCATTCTCCATTAGATTGAGAAATTAAAAAAAAATAAATATAAAAAAATTTTTCTTAAATTTTTAATAAGGAATCAAACCTGCGACTTCCCTTTGTTCTTATTATTTTTCTCTCTTCTAAAGCTCTTTTGAACTTCATGGATCATCCAAAAATAGGCCCCAAGAATAAAATAACTTTATGTATTTCTATGCGGTCCAACAAGATTTACCTTTAATTTAGCATAATTTGAACAGTATGATAATGAGAGCCATTTTTACTTAGTTCCTATGCTTAGCGAAATGAGAAATTTAAACGAGTATTAGGTCCATTGGAGCTACATGGTCAACTTGTTTTGACTGCCCGATGGCTGACAACGGGGCAATAATCTGAAACTTTGATTTTTCTATAATAGAAAAATTTATAGATTGATTTATCCCAAAAATTTTGAAGGCACATGTCTCCAACTAATGAGCCAGCTGACTCTCACCGAAGCCAAGGCCACAAAATAAAGCGAGGGGCATCTTGGGGACCCCCGAAGAGGGAAGGGAGGTCTACCCCACACGTGCCAACTGCTTCGGTTTGGCTTTTCCTTCTTTTTCTGAATAGAGGGGGCTCCCCAAGGCCCTGGCCACGGTCCCCCCCCCCCCCCCCAACAAAGCTGCAGACCCCCCCCCCCCTGTAGGCACAAAAGCCAGGTACATTTATCTCTCTCTCTCTCTCTCTTAATTGCACTTCCAACATTCTGCAACTGCAATCCCTCCTCTTGTTTCCTTATTCATGTCCATAAGAGCCCTCCCCTTCCTCATCCCTTTTCTATGCGATTTATGGGCTGGTTTTATCCAAAGTTGCACAGTAAAGAGGCTGGGTGTCAGGGTGTGTGTTTGTGGTGTTGGAGTTTCATTATGCTTTCATGATATCAATTGCCCCTCAATCATTTGTAGATGTGATATGCGGTTTTGTGTTGGATTGGAACTTCTTTCTTTCTTTCTTTTTCTTATAAACAGGGATTTGAGTGAAAAATGACTTATTTTTCTTTAATTTATAAGGTCAGATGGGTTGACTTTACCAGTCACACATTCATAGCAAGATCTTGTCGTTGTTTTGAATTATATCTAGGTGTTAGAATTCATGGTTGTGTGTGATGTGGGTTACCTGTTTGGAGATTGTATTGGGTTTGATTTGTTTTTTAGTTTTTTTTTTATTTGATTGAGAAGCATTTCCTTATAACTATCCTGTATGATGTGCTGGTTGATTGCAGAGGCTCAAATTCAGGTGCTATATAGGGTTTACATTTCCGGTTTTAGGGTGGCTTTTTGGGACCTTTTTTTGGGTGCAGGAATGTGTAGGAAATGGGTTTTCTGGAGCTTGGATTGGGTCAGATATAGCAATTTTTCATCTTTTTTGGGAGGAAAATTTTCAGCCTCTCTCTCTCTTTATTTTTGGTTTGGGTTGGGAGGTCTTGTTGGATAAATGGGGATGGGGATTAACTTTTTTGTCACTTTTGTTTTTGTCATGAATGTGAAAAGTCGAGACTGCTGGGACTTGAAATGGGGAAATGGGTGAACAATCTTTTTTTCTTTTTCTTTTTTTTGTTAACATTAATGGGCTTCTCTTGAATTCTTTTTATTGGGAAGTTGCAGCGGATAAGAATTTAAAAGATTTTTTGTAGCTACTATTTGAAGATTTTTCTTTTTTCTTTTTTCAATAAATTTCTGCGATTCTTGTATTGGGAACTATATAGTGATCCTCTCCAGTTCAGAATCCTTTTCGATCCTTTTGAAGTACAATTTATTTTTCTTTTTAATGAATAGGAAGGATGAGCTCTGATGTGTGTTCTCTTTCGTTTCGTTTCTTTGTTTCTTTTTTTTCTTTTTCCTGAGGACTGGATTGATGGCTTCTATCACTAGGAATATGGTTTTTGGTTTTCACCTTAGGACTTTCCATTCCCTTGAATAACTTTTTATAAAATATTTTTTCTTAATTTTTTTTTTTTTAATTTTTATGGGTAGTTTTGGACCATGGTACCTTTTGAGGTTGGGCCTTTGGGAGGGGATTGTTTGAAAGGTAGTTGTAGGGAGGATTTGGATGCTTCAAATTACTATATCATATTCTCTGGTTCTGCAAAAAGTTTAAAGACTGGTTAATGGGTTTTAAGTAGGGCTACAGTATTGTCTTGCATATGTAAAGAGATGGAGATTTTGGAGCTTAAAAACATGAAAATATTTTTTCTGGAGTTTTACTAATTAATATCTTCTAGGACAATTAGATCTTTTGGAGATTTGGAAGGGTAAAATTTGAAAGATTTCTCTTTCTTAATCATATGCTATGTGGTTCTCATTTCATTACTATAATAAAACCTGAGGTGATTTGCCACTGTTTTGCTTTTTTAAAAAAATGATGCGTGTGTTCTGGGGTTTGTTGAAAGTAATGATGGCATATTTTAGACTAGATGTATTGTTTTGGATGTGCGTGAAGTTTTGGAGCTTTGGCTATGGTGAGCAATGAAGATCTGTTTCTCAAGAAAAATAAAATGTGGATTTCTGAATCCTTTTCTTCTTCACTCTTAATTTGCAGAAAAGGAGGAAACTGAAGATTGGAGAAGCTCTATTTCAAGGGTTAAGAATGGATTTAAATGCATGTTCCTTTGAATGCTTAAACCTTAGGGGTCTTTGATTTGTGAGGTATGTGCCGCTGGTTTCTGGAAACTAAGACAGCTTTGGTTAACCAATCAAGATTTTATGGTGGAAATTTTAAAGATTCATTAATATCCAACTCAGTGTGCTCATGTCTTCAGTGCTTCCATTCCATCATCACTCTCTGCAAATCTGATGACATGGTTGGGGAGAATTGTTCATCTGAAAAAGATAACTCATCAGGGAAAGATTTGATATATGTTTTTACCAGTCTTGGACTGAATTAAAGTTTTTGTTGTCTTTTGTCGTTCTTTTTGGCTAGTGCATAGTGTGTGACTAGAGGGTTCTCTCTTTCTTCACCTCCTTTTCCTTATATGCAAAGATCCATGAGAACAAGTGGACCTTCATGTTGGGACATCATTGCTGTTAGTGCATGCCAAGGTCATAAAAGATGGTTCAAGCAAAGTAGATTCATTGGATGAGAAAGAAGTATGATCTTGATGGATTCCACAAATTGTAAATTTCTTAAGCTAATCAGCTGCCATCTGAAGCCAATGATATGCAGGTTCTTTGTATTGGCAATCATCATTCTTGTATTCAGAACTGTTCATCTTTCTCCTTTCCCTGGTTTTCATTGGTTTCAACAGAGGGGCTCTCATTGGGTACCCACCTCTACTGCTTCTAACTTGCAACTAGGTGTCAGAAGAGACAAATTTCTGGAGGTTCCTCAGATTATTTGGGGTCTAAACAATCAAAAAATAGCACTTGCAAGAGCCATTTTGACTGCTAGATTCTTGAATCGTACTCTTCTAATGCCTAGCTTGAGTGCTTCTCTGTTTTACAAAGAAATAGACTTACTGGAACCAATTTCATTTGATAAGTTATTCCATTTTGAGAAGTTTAATTACCTCTGCAACAGGTTTGTCCGATTGGGTCGTTATTCTGATCTCTCGAATCAAACGGAGCCATTTGAGCTTCAGAAGGGGAGCGGTAGGAAGTGGACTAAAGAGCGAGACTTAAGTCAGTTAAAACAATGCAGAGAGTACTCAATTGACAGGTTTGAAGTAATTCGGATTGCTGGAAAGCATCCCTTCCTTTGGCATGATCATTGGCCTGTCAAGAACTATACAAAGATCTTTGAGTGCCTGGTATTGGTTGATGAGATAGAAAATGAGGCAATGAAGGTTATATCCAGGATCAGAGAGATAGGTACAAAGGCAAGAAGTAAAGTTGATGTTGCTGAAGAATTCAACTCAGATGGTTCAGTAGACCAACCTGTGCCTTACATAGCTGTCCACATGAGGATAGAGAAAGACTGGATGATCCATTGTAAGAAGTTGGAGCAGAAATCTAATATCAATCAGATCTGCAGTAATAAAGAAGAAATTATGGAAAGGGTAGCCCACATCACTGGCCTACAACAGCCGGTTGTAGTTTATCTTGCGGTCGCTGACAGCCTCTTAGAAGATAATTCTATATTGAGTGGTTGGAAAGATGGCCTTCTTCCTTATGAGAAAAAGAGATTGAGGGTCTGGGAAATCTATAAGAAGTATCCTTACCTTATACAGTCTGCAATTGACTATGAGGTTTGCTCAAGAGCTGATGTTTTTGTCGGCAATAGTTTCTCTACATTTTCCAGCATTATAGTGCTATCAAGGACACAAAAGTTGATTGGATTGGGTATTACAAGTGCATGTGGAGTTGGTGTCAGGTTTGCTTCATATGCTTACAATATCTTGGGAGAATCCAGGGGCCCGAAGATGTGGATGACAGACATGTCTGCTCCAAGCCTTCAAAGCATAAGCTATGGGACTAGCAATGTCTCATGCTATAGCAACTGGAAAGCAAGATGAATCTAAAGCTGAGTTCAATGGATGAAAGGTGTATATTTGGGGAAAGGAATTCTTTTATTCTAGCTCATAACAATTAGGTGAACTAGTGGTGCTGAGTTTTTGTGGATCAAAGTCTTATAAAGCTCACTTGTCAGGCGGATGTCTTTTTGTGATGCAATTATTGACTGTTACTCGACAGATGATACAACAACTTTATGTACAACATTTCATGATGTTATTCATGTTGAAGAATTTTTTTTTCCTCATAATGGCTGCTGATCTTTAGTTAAGCCCCAGTCAAATATTGATAGACATTCAACTCAAAAGGCCTTTTTGTTGAGAAGAAATGGTTGCTTCTTGCTTTATTTGTAAGATTGATTCATGTTTTTCGAGGCTAGGACACTCGTTTTCTGTTCTGAGCCATGATACATTGTTCTCTCTAGTGCTCATGAAAGCTACTGATTACAAAATCGTGCTTGGGGAATTATATATGGTATGATCCTTAACCATTATTTTTGATGGAAGCATGTTTTAGCTGGAAAAGGGTTCAGATTTCACTTGCCTTCAAATGATTTTTTTTTTTTCCTGAACTTGGAGAAGATTCAAATCATGTTATGCTAATCAGAGGGTTTACCAGATCATCATGAATGATCCTCCATGCTCCTCAAAAAAGTCATTTCTTCTCATAGTCGAAAGCTTTATGAGTATTGAATCTTTTGCTAAGCAGAATCTATACCAGATAGAAGGGATCTGATTCTTTTTTTAAAAGGAAAATTATTTATGAAGGAATGGAATGGCTAGGCCCCATGAGATGATGAGCCATAAACAACCAGTTGACTCATCAAGTAAAGGCACCATCAAGAAAGTCCTGGATTTCTTTTCAACTCAGCATGATCACCAATTAATCATTATGACTAAAGGCAGGTTTCTGAGTTGGGTTTGTATCATCTCACTGTATTTATGTATAGTTTTCAAAATATATGATATAATATACATGCCTTTTTTTTGTGAGGAAACAATCCTCATGCCATTTTTTACATTTTATTATTAAATGCAAAAGAATTTTGATGTGATTGTCATATCAAATAGCAGTTTGAAGGAAGAGTATATTACACTGATAGAGAACCATCCTATAAAAAATCTAGGTTCACTTTGTCACATGCAAATTTAGAAATTAAATATTTTTGTTTTTATTTGAAAATTAGAGAATTTTACTTTTTATGTGGACTCTAGGAATAGAATTTTATGATAACTTTAGTATTCTATTTATATGAAGACTCTTATTATGGTTTGGATCTATATAAGTTCATTGCTATATAATTGGAAACACAAGTTTGTATTTCATAGCTTTGAGATTCAAAAATATTGAGTTGCCTTTTTTGCTGTCTTTTTCGTCTTATCTTTCTTCCACTTCTGCTTCTCTTTCCTCTTTCTTCTTTTGGTGTCAATTTGGAATCAGAACTTCCTATTCTTCATACTTGAACTCATCTTGCTTTATGCATGTAACTGTAGCAAATTACCAGAGATATTGAGGATTGTGCATGAACCTATTTTAAGCATAACATTGTTGTCGCTTGAATCATGGCAAGTTCAAGGTGCTTGCTTTTTCTTCTTTTTCAGCATTAGGTGTAGTGCTAATGAAGATTTTAAATCACATAGAATGGAGGTGTCCCAATTTTTTCATAGAATAGATGCTTTATTGTGGTCCCGATAGTGGTCCCAATAGATATCCTCCATCTTTTTTCTTCTTATTTTTTTTGTTTTTTTCTTTCTTTTTTCTATCTTTCTTTCTTCTCTTTCTTTTCTGATCCCTTCCTTTCTTTCTTTCTTTCTTTTTTCTTTCTCTATCTTTTCTTTCCTCTTCCCCTCCTTTCTTTCTTTTTCTTCTTCTTCTTTTCTTTGACTTTTTTTTCATCTTTTCTTTTTTTTCTTTCTTCTTTCTTCTCTTCTCCCCTATTGATGGATTTCTAAATTCCAATATCATCCCGATCTCATTTTCTCACATGAACAAGATAGGATAGCCAGGTTGCTTTTTGTTCCACTAGGATATAAAACCTTGGTACCAGCATACTTGATTATTTGAATCAATGTAAAAGCTTCATTCAAGCATTGACTCCCTGTAGTAGCCTCGAGAATGCACAGAGTTTACAATGCTTTCATTCCAAATCTGAGGTATTGGTAGATAGGATAGTAACTACCAATATAAACATAGGAAAATCTCAAAAAAAAAAAAATATTATATAATATTTGGAGTTGTACTACATATGAAACTTTAATATTTTGAAAAAAATTAATGATTATAAAATCAATAATTTACTGAACATATAAAACTTTTTCTTGTTGCTCTTTATTGAGATATGTTGCTTGATTTCTATACAAAGATCTTTAAATTTATAAAGTATCACCCAAATTAATCTACCCTTTGACTTTTTTGTTCATCATCTTATATTTGACCTTTTTCTCCTCTCATTTGAGCTATTTGTTCAATCTCATCTTTATTTATAGCTACTACATTATTCTGTTGTTTGGTTTGATCTATGGTTGTCTTCTTACTACTAGTTTTGGTTTATCAACATTTATTTAATAGTTTCAAGATTATAATATGTACTTTAGCTATTCTTCAGTAATATTATATTTCTATCAGATGAATTATCCTAATAGATATCTACAATGAACAATTATAAGTATATAGAATTTCAACTGTTGGAATATTTTAGAGAAGATTTTTTATAATATATAGCAACAATTGTAAATAAATAAATGACTAATTAGCATAATATGACTATAATTTTCACCATATTGTATCAATTAATATAATTATGTATTCTATTACTATTACTACAATGTTTTTTTGTGTTTGTTATATTTATATTATATAATACCAAATTTTACTTAATTATCTAGATATAAATGATATATGTTAATAATATAATATATAATAAATAAATTAATAATTGTCATATATATATGTTACAATATGAGATTATTATACAAAATAAGAATTATCATTTTGTACCAATGAATTATATTAAAATTACTCTGCTTCATTAAATTTAAAAATCCATTATAATAGAGTACATAATATATTATAGAAATTTAACCAAAGTATGCCAAAAATGAATTTCTTTAGATGCACTGGATTGAGAATTACATTATTGACTTTGACAAGTAGAACCTGTTGTAAGGCTATGCAAGTGCTCACTTTGTTTAAGAGGCCTATGTTTACTTCATCTAAATATTTTCCTAAGTTCCTTGGATCTTATTCTCAGATGTGTCAATCATGACAAAAATTGACTTGGTGTTCTTTTTTTGAAAGGTGTTGAATGTTAGCTTCTTATCAAATTCAACAAGAATTTGAATACTTGGAATGAGGGACATGCTTTTTGACATGATTTGCTTCAAATAAGAGAACATGATATTAACTATCTTTAAGAAATGATGAGAAGGATCCACCTATTGTCATTAATAATTTGCTTGAATGGTTATGTTGTGAGAACCAATCTTATTAGACCCGGTTCAGAGTGAAGCTGGCAAACCCTTGCCAATTTCACCAGAGATTTTCAAAAGAAAAAAAAAAAGTCAGGCGAAATAGGAGAACTACATCCCCTCCTAATGCACAGTCAGAGGGGAGGAGATATGGCCGCCAAAGCGACCTGATAAGAGCCATGCGATGTTGAGAGGACTTTGGATGGATTACGCCAATAAAATCAAACATTATTCGAGGATAACTAAGCTTATCCTCTTTCGATTTTCTTTTTTAAAAGGCTCTCCTCCTTCGGTCGATTCCACCATCTAGCCTCCTTCGTCTATCTCTTCTTCTTTTTTTCTCATCTCCAGCAGCCGCCATGCCACCTTACTAAAGTGTTGCTACCCCCCCTAAAGAGCCCTAAAACTTCCTTCCTAAACCCATTATCCCTTGTTTCAAGAGATCCCGAGTGGGATATCGCCAAAATCTACCTTGCCGATTGCAACTTCTCATTGCCGCCGCCATCAGTGAGCCTTCTCCCCTCTCTTTTCTCTATTATTGGCCCTAGGTGCCACTACTATAGCTTAAGAAACATAACCTTTTTTTCTTCTCTCTCAACTATCCTGTTATTGTCGGTTGGACTGCCATCGTACCACTACCATCAGCCGCTTTGGCCCCATCAAGGCCGACTCCATGCCCTCCTCTCCTCGGTTATCCCTTAGAGATATAGGGAAGAGTCTATGGTTCGGTGGAGAAGAGAAGAAAGAAAGAAATAGAGAGAAACGGAGAAAGAGAAGAGAGAGAGAGAGAGAGAGTCAATTTAATTGATGAACCTAACCTAGATCCTATCTGAATGAGTTTACACCAACTCAAATTATATAAAGCTAATTTGGAAATCAACCCAAATCTTGATCTAGATCTGGGCTAGCTTGAAAGTATCTTTTATTCATCTTAATTTTTCTCGGATTGAAGGCTATTAAATCTTATTATCTACTTATGCTAGAGCCTTCATCATTGAAAGAACACCGGATCTAGGGATCAGACTGAGAAGACCATATGATTTCTAATCCCATCAAATGTAAGTTCTCTTTTATCTCTAAATTTATTTTTATACATATTCATATATTTAAAAATTATATTTAAAAAAAATTTATTAAAGCTTGAAAGTATATATCTATGCATGAAAAATAATTTAAAATATTGGATCAAGCATGGTGTCACCTTTGAATGATTATAAAATTTAAAAAGAGATGATTTTTTATTTTAATATTGCATGATTTTTGGAAAGAAAATTATACATGTTCATCTTTGCATGAATTTTTGAATAAAAATTATTTTGTTGCTCTTTTGAAGGGATGTGAATTTAAATTGGTACTATTATGAAATTAAGTATGATTATTTATGAGAAATTAATTTTGATAAAATTATGAAAAATTTATTTATAAATTTATGAAAAAAAAATTTTAGTTAGATTATGATCTAGATCTAACCAACGGAACTTATCGTTAGCCATACGTTAGAAATTAGTTTCTCTTAGGCCTAGCTAGTTGGGGCTAATTGCTGGCAGAGTTAGTTCTTCTAAGTTTAGCCAGTCGGGATTGATCGTTGGTATACATTGATACGTTTACATATTTGATTTTAAGACTAATCTCTTTATCTTGTCATAGGACTAATTATGGCCGTGTAAATCAGAGCTAGTTTTCTTTTAGACTTAGCTAGTTGGACTGATCATTGATACATTTCGATGGATCAGATGTTCTGTATTTAGGAGCTAATCTCTTTGAGGCCTTATCACGGGACTGATCATGGCCATAGTCATCAAAGACTGTGAGAAAATTTTAATCTTATTGTTATGCATGGTGTGTCTTAAAAATTTAAATTATATTGATTTTTACATCTATTATTGTTATATTTGGAAAAGATCTCTAATTATGCTTAATCCCTTAGAGATATGGGTAATTTACTGAGTTTGTAAAGCTCACCTCCTCTTTTCTATTTTTTTTTCAAACCTGGAAGATCCTACAGGGCATGGGACTAATCAGTGAGGAGCATAAGATTTAAAAAGTTATTTTCTTAGCTATATGTAAATAAAAATTATTTTAAACTTTCATTGGATCTTTGTTTTATTTCATATTAGTCATGGAGACTTTATTTTTTTATTATTAAATAAAGTTATTAGAGATCAATGAGCTAAATTGATATGATTATGTATTGATTAAAGGCAGGCCTTGCTTATTCGATGGATTTAAATTCTAAGGATGTGTAACCATCTGTCGCACGCTCGGCTCAGACCGTCGGGTCGGGGCATGATATATTAAGTGGTATCAGAGCATAGGTTAAAAGATTATATAGTATAAGTTAGTTAGTAAAAGTGGAGTAGAATTTAGGGCTTGATTGGATGATTCTAGTCACTAATAATTAATAAATACACTATAACTAACTCCTTCCTTTTAAATAGGTTGTGATGGCTCAAACCCGATCCAAAAGATAGTCTGATGCTATGGAGGACTCTCATGCGACGATTGCATGCCATACCTACCAGAATGGTGGTGCCTCCTGAAATCCTAGTGCCTCCCAAACTTGCTGTGCCTCTCGGCCAACTGGCACTTCCCAAAATGTTGGAATTATGCTTCTCAATTTGCTGGTGCCTCTCGAGCAACTAATGCATCTAGGTTAGCTTGTAGTCTATCACAAAAGTAGGGTAAGAGCCGAGCAGCTAACCCTCCTTGCCAACAGGATGATGCCCCAAACAACAATCAAGGGACAACCAACTTTGATAGGCCATAGCAAGCCTCATAGAAGCTCTAACCAGACTTGTGTAGCATATGGAGCAACAAGGAAATAGAGGTGGTCAATCTTCAAGGTCGGAATGGGGAATAGGAGAATTTAAGAGATTAGCACCACCTATTTTTGATGGCTCCCATCGAGTCGTTAAAGTGGCTTAAGGAGATGGAGAAGGCATTTGCTAGCATGAAGTGCACAAACCAGAAAAAGGTCCACTTTGCTGCTTATCAATTACAGGGTGAAGCATTTGAATGGTGGGAAGCTGTCAAGCAACAATGAAAAATTGATGGGCCAGTTACTTGGAATATCTTCCAATAGAAATTTATGGATATGTATTTTTCTGAGAGCCTTAGATTTGAAAAGGAAAGTGAATTTACAAGTCTAATTCAGGGGAACATGTCGATAGCTTAGTATGATGCCAAATTTACCGAATATCCCATTTCGCTCTAAATCTTGTGGCAATTGCTGGCATCAAGGCCCAGAGATTTGAGAAAGGGCTAAAACCTAGGATCCGTGCTAGAGTGAGACCAATGCAGTCGGTCTCTTATTGGGATCCTGTCAACTTAGCCAAAATAGTGGAGCAGGAGGTTAATAATATGTCACAGGAAAGGGAGCAGCAGCAAAAGAAGAGGTCTAAACTTAGCGGTTATCCTGGTAACCAACCAAAGTGTCATGAAACTCATCAAACGGCTAACGGGGATCAGCCAAAGCAAGAACCTCAATGTGGCTATTGTGGAGGATTTCATTTGGAGTAGAACTATCGCTGGTTCTCTAGAGCCTATTTTGATTGTGGTCAGCAAGGCCACAAGGCTGTGGATTGTCCTCACCATCAAAACTCTGGATATCAGTGGCCCTCCTAGAATGCACCTAGACTACCTACTTCAGGAGTACCGACCTCTTATCCGGGTCAATCCTTAGGACAAGGGCAATGAGGACCTCCAAAGTAGAAGATCCAGGCTCGTGTATACATGATGACCCGGTAGGATGCAAAGGCATTAAATGCCATAGTGATAGGTATCCAAGACTCCTTCAAACTTAGTTTAATTTAAAGATTATATGATCTTATTTTTTGAAAGTTATGATTGATAGTAATAGTAGAACTTCAATTCATGATAGATATTATCAATGTAGCATCTACACATGCTTGTGTCTTATTTGATCTCGGGGTTACCCATTCTTCTATTTCATCTGGGTTTATTAGAAAGGCTAGCCTTATGCCTATGCTCTTGGAAGATAAGTTGTATGTCTCTATTCCTAATGGGAGTACCATCACTACTACAGAATAAGACTATAGCAGTGCATACTATTACAGCAGTTTCAAAAATCATTGCCACAGAGTCTATGGCAATGGTTATATAGAACTGCTGCTATATACTAAATCTATTGTAGTGGTTATGCTAAACTGCTGCCATAGATCGATCTATAGCAGCAATTCTATTTAACCGATGCCATAGGTTAAGTATATAGTAGTGGTTTACAATAACCGCTGCTATAGATCTCCCACAGATCGGACCTATGATGGTGGTTAACTGTATCTGCTATAGTAAACTGAAACTATGGCAGTAGTTAATCAAAATTGCTACTATAGATCTGACCTATAGTAGTGGTTAAACATAACCGCTGCTATAAGTCCGACCTATGGCAGTGGTTATAGAGAACCGCTGCTATATTTTTTTTTATATTTTTTTAAATATTATATAATTTTAAATTTTAATATCCATCTTCATCATTCATTATCTTTATAATTATCATTAGAATATCATCACAAAAGATCACCTCAATCCGATAATCCTAGCTTTATCGATAGCAAAATTTGATTTCGACGACCACAAACGATGGCCTGATGATCTGATAGATGAGATCATCGGTGGATCCAAAAATCTGAAATAATGATCTTGATGATGTTTGTAGCATATAATCAAAGTTTTACTTAAATCAGATATCATTATCATGGTCAATTTAGTATGGAATGATTTCAGTCGTTAAATAAGAAATAAGTGATCAAAAGACCAAACGACATCTGATTATGAGATATTTTTTTAGTTAAATAATTTTGACTATAATTTTAATTATTTTATATGGCAATGATCATAAAATTTAAATTATTTATGTATGAACTATTCATATTGAGTAAATCTTGCAAAAGCACAAGCATAATTACCAAAGGAGTTTAAGAACAGGTATCGAGCGATGTATAGTTTTGGATCGTTCTTAGATCCATGGTTTAAATTATATGATCACCACCATAAAAATAATTAAAGTAGTAATCAAGATCATTTATCTAAAAAATTATCTTATAATCGAATGTCGTCTGATCCTTTGATAACTCATTTTTTATTTAACGATCGAAATCATCCCATACTAAATTGACTATGATAACAATATCCGATTGAAGTGAAACTTTGATAGTATGATATAAACGGCATCGAGATCATCATTATAGATTTTTGGATTCATCAGTGATCTCCATCTATCAAATCATCATGCCATCATTCGTGATCGTCGAAATCAAATTTTATTGATCGACGAAGCTAGAGCTATCAGATCGAGGTAGTTTTTTTTGACAATACTCTAATGATAATTATTTAAATAATGAATGATGAAGATGGATATTAAATTTTAGAATTATATAATATTTAAAAAAAATAAAAAAAAATTAATTACCAACATACTGCAGTGGTTACTGAAAACTGCTATCATAGACCTATAGCAACGATTTTCTAACCACTGCTGTAGACCTATGGTAGTGATTCGAAAATCGCTACCATAAGTTAGATTATTTTTTTTCAAATTCTACCCCCAAATTCATTGCCTCCGAGTTCTCTCTCTCTCCCCCTCTTCTCCACCATCGATGAGGCCCCTCCCCTCTCCACCTTCTTCTCCAACTGGTCCAACCGTTGGCTCCGCCACCTCCCCAGCCTGCCCCTTCTTTCCTGACTGTCAGCCCCATCACCACCTCCTCCTCCTTCTTCCTCAGTCGGCTCATCCATCGGCTCCGCCACCTACCCCGCCTGCCCCTTCTTCCCCGACTAGCCCGACTGCCGGTCCTGCCACCTCCCCATCCTCCTCCTTCTTCCCTGGCCAGCTCGTCTATCGGCTCTGCCACCTCCCTCGTTTGCCCCTTCTTTTTCAGTCGGCCCCACTACCTCCTCCTCCTTCTTTCTCGATCGGCTCTTCCACCAGCTCCACCACCTCCCTAGCCTCCCCCTTTTTCCTTACCGGCTCGGCCATCGACCCCAACCCCTCCCTACTCTCTCTCTTTCTCTCCTCTCTTCCCTCGGCCCGACCCACCCCCTCCCTGCTCTCTCTCCTCTCTTCCCTCAGCTCGACCCGCCCCCTCCCTATTCTCTCTAGATCTTTCTCTCTCTCTCCCCTCTTATTCTCTCTCAATTTTCTCTTTCTCTTTCTTTCTCTTTCTCTCTCTGCCCTCTTTCTCTCTCTATCCTCTTTTTCTTTCTCTCTCTAGATCTTTCTCTCTCTCTTTTCTCCCTCTCTCTTCTCTCTCTCTGTGTCTTACTATCTTGTGTCTCTCTCGTAGGTTATCTCTAGCATCATCATCTTCCTCTACCACCACCACCGATGACCCTCGGAGCTTTATGCGACCCCCTCTCTATAGCCGTAGGTATAATTTTTTTTAAAAAAATTTATAGTAATATTTATTAATCATTTATAATATTTATAATAATATTTATAATAAATATTATAATTATTATAATTATTCGTCAGTCGTAGGCCATGCTGATGGATAAGAGAACTTCGGTCGGTTAGTTCTAGACCGTGTCGGTAGGTTTTGGATCGTGTCGTGCTATGCCGTGCCATGTCGGCGGCCATGGATGATCCTGGATCTTGCCGATCGATAAGAAAATCCCACCGACAAGTTCTAGGCCATGCCGACGGTCATGAGCTGTGTCAGCTGCTAAAAGAACCCTTGCCCCCGTCGGTGGATTCTGGTATGCCCGCGGTCATGGATCGTACCGACCGCTAAGAGAACTTCCACCGCTAATAGAAAGAAAAATTATTTGTTACTCCTTCTTAATTATTTATTGATATAATTCATGTTGTAGAATTTATTGCATAACATTTTTTAGGTTACTATTTATATTTTGTTGCTTTTGTTTATTATATTGCATAATGATAGACCCATTAATTAATTAGTGTACATAATCTTCGGCATCAGTATATTTATATATTTTCTGTACGAATGAAAGAATTATGTATAATGATCAATTGATTGTTCAATTTGGATAGTTTGAAAATCATAAATAATTCTATAGATAATTATAGTAATCAAATGATATACTGCGGGTTCTGAAAGAAATTTTGGATAGCATTTTTTTTTGTTCTCTCTACACGGAAGAACTAAGAAGAAATGCTGCCAAAATTTTTTTCGGTCTCTATTACGTATCGTTTGATTACTGTAATGAACCTATAGAATTAATACAATTCCTGAATGAGATAGGACCTATCTTTACCTATTAGTTGGTGATAGGATACATTTAATTAGATGTATATAAAAATAATATTTAATATTAGTTATGGCTAATGAGTTATTTACAATGCATTGGTATATAATTTAAGTTCTACATATGATTTAATTGTAGTATCACCATTTTTAAAATGGATAAGAGATGGATGAAGTTTAGTAGGCTCTCGTTAGAATATGAGACTGGACTTCAAAATTTTTTGATTTTGTTATAAAATAATTTGAAGATCATGGACTTATCCAATGTCCTTATAAGAAGTGTATGGATGGACCGTGGCTATCTCATCAAAATGTAAATGATCATCTCACTATTTATGACTTTAAAGCTGGATATGAAATTTATTGAAATTAACATGGTGAGAGCAGACTGCAAGGAGGCGATCAACATAATGGAGTGGAACAAATGGTTCATGATATTTTTTTATTTATTGCCACAATAATTATGCATTTACGTCCATGCCCGATCTTGTGGTTGGTAGAATGACAAATGGTGAGAATATAGAGAAGGTCCGTAAGTTGATGGAGGATGCTAATATTTTATTATATCCTAGGTATGAAAAGATGGCAAAGCTAGAGTTCTTAATCCGGTTGTATCATACAAAATGCTCTAATGGATTCAGTAATAATGGAGTGAACTGTATACTAGAGCTTTTAGGAGATATTTTTTCGAACAATGCGTAAATTTCAAAGAATAATTATGAGGCATCGAAGATTATTGAACAACTAGACTTTACTTACACCAAGATATATGCATGTTCCAATGATTACATGCTCAATTGGGAGGGGGATGTCAATCGAAATGAGTGCATAAAATGCGGTATATCAAGATGAAAATAGAATAAAGATGACACATCGATCCATGTACCTTAAAAATTGATGTGGCATTTTTCTTTGACTTCGAAACTATAAAATTATTTATGTCGACAAGGACATCGAAGGACATGAGATGGCATGAAGAGGATCGAACAAAAGATAATGCATTGAGGCATCCAGCCAATGGAGAGGCATGGCAGAAGTTTAATAAAATACATTCCGACTTCGCCCAAGAGATATGTAATGTGAGGTTGGGCTTGTCATGCAAATTTCAATACATTCAAGCACATGAATACCACCCATAGTTATATGGTATAAATGTTATAGTCTATTATTTATTGATACTCGACTAATACTATTATTCAACATGTTATATGAGTTAATATTCATTAACGTTGTAGGTCATAATTGCATAAATCAGATTTAGAATTTCATGACTAGATCTTGAAATCTTTTCAAGATGAGAATATAGAGAAGGTCCGTAAGTTGATGGAGGATGCTAATATTTTATTATATCCTAGGTATGAAAAGATGGCAAAGCTAGAGTTCTTAATCCGGTTGTATCATACAAAATGCTCTAATGGATTCAGTAATAATGGAGTGAACTGTATACTAGAGCTTTTAGGAGATATTTTTTCGAACAATGCGCAAATTTCAAAGAATAATTATGAGGCATCGAAGATTATTGAACAACTAGACTTTACTTACACCAAGATATATGCATGTTCCAATGATTACATGCTCAATTGGGAGGGGGATGTCAATCGAAATGAGTGCATAAGATGCGGTATATCAAGATAAAAATAGAATAAAGATGACACATCGATCCATGTACCTTAAAAATTGATGTGGCATTTTTCTTTGACTTCGAAACTACAAAATTATTTATGTCGACAAGGACATCGAAGGACATGAGATGGCATGAAGAGGATCGAACAAAAGATAATGCATTGAGGCATCCAGCCAATGGAGAGGCATGGCAGAAGTTTAATAAAATACATTCCGACTTCGCCCAAGAGATATGTAATGTGAGGTTGGGCTTGTCATGCAAATTTCAATACATTCAAGTACATGAATACCACCCATAGTTCTATGAGTTAATATTCATTAACGTTGTAGGTCATAATTGCAGAAATCAGATTTAGAATTTCATGACTAGATCTTGAAATCTTTTCAAGATCGGACAGCAAAAAACTAAAATAAATTAAAATTTATTTATAAAAAATAGAGAATCTCTAGATCTAAGATCTTATTACATAATTATGACATAAGATTAAATCAAAAATTAAAAACATAAAAAAAGAAGAACATGCTGATCATATCAACATGCATCTACACTCCATCTAATGCAGGTATATAAAAATATATCAAATCTATATTATCTATGCAAGTTAGATGTTCTAACTTGCTGATCTGGACTTGAGGATGATGCTCTGAGCTACACATACGTCTAGCCTCTAAGAGATATCCATACGAGCCCACAAACTTCGATCAGAAGTCCTACATAGAAAATCAGCACAGTATACTAGTACTGTACTGATCCTTCTTTGATAGTTAATCTGATGCTTTCTTCTTCTGAATTTGGGCTTCTCCAAAGAATAAAAGGAAGAGGAGAGATTTTAGATCTAAGACACTATCAAAAAAAAATCTCAAAAGAGGAGGATAAGAGAAGAACAAAGCAACCCTAAAAGAAGATCCTCTTCTTCTTCTCTATTCTCTCACCTAGACACCCAGATTAGTATCTATAAAAACTGAATGCCCAAAAGGTCTCTCACCCTGATATTCATATGCCTAAAAGTACTCTCAAAGGTCTAGAACATATCCAAAAATCAGTCCAAAATTCATCCTATATAATGAGTTATAGAGGAGTCCTTGTTGGATCAAATTCTGAGACTAGGAAAGACAAACACGGCAACTAGTTGAGGTGCCCAACACTTGGATGCCCCCTCCTTTCTTTTTGGCATGGACCACCAAAGAAGAGCACACAAAATTTCTTCTTTTCCACCAAATAAATTAGAGAGAAAATAGAGAGAATGGGCAGCATGCATAGCAGGAGTTTTAGTTTCTTAAAACTCTATCCAAAAAAAAATTCAAATCAAATTCAAACTTCCTCCTTTAACTGGGTTCATAACTAATTACCATATGAGAAAGGGAGAAGATGAGTGGGCATGCGTAAAGACTAGGGAGAGGAGATTTATCACCCAAAATAAAGAAAGAGTGGGAATGGGGAGGCATGGGATATACGTGGTGCAAGATGGATCTTAGTCTTACTAGGATTCCATATTTGACCAAGTCAAATATGGTTTCTCAAATTAAATCAAACTAAAATTAATTCAATACAATTATGTTAGACCCTAATCTAATTAAGAAATTAATTAAATTAAACTAAATTAGATTTAATTCTAATTTAATTTTTTAATCAAATTAAAAAATTGGGTTGACCCAAGTCTTAGTTGAACTAGGACTAGTTGTTCCTTGCACTTGGCTTATCCAATAAATCAATTGAACTTGATCCAATCAAGCCAAAACTAAATCTAATTAAATTATATTTTATTATACTTAATCTCATCTTTTTGGCTTAATCAAATTAAGTCAATTAGCAATCAAATTGCTAATCGATCCTCCTGCAATATTTATACTAGATTAAACATCAATCATATTGATCGTTTAACCTTAGAATGATTCTCAATCGTTGATCAACCATTCGATCAGATCGTGAACTCTAATATGTGTGACCTTATAGGTCCGAACCTAAGTCAGTAATATAGGAATAAATTTTTGTATCAGTCGAAGTGACCATCTAGCAATGATACCTGATGATCGGATAGGTCGAATGTGTAGAACAACATCCTTAGAATCCATATGAATATAGTTTTCATATAATTCATTTTCTTAATCAAAATGCTTGTAGGATATCTCAAAGTTAAACTATCAACTCTGATCAGATTGTCCACATTGTATTTCAAAATACTAAATTCATCTCATGGATTATCCTGACTAAGGTTTTGCTATATTAAAATACAGTGATGCATTCTTCTCCAACTCTTAGAATGATCAATTCTATCTTGATCACACACTGACTTCGTAAGTACTTAACTGTACCCAAAAGCCTTTCATGACTAAATTAGAAATTCAGTTAGTCCGGTACCAAAGCATAGTGAGTTGCTTGTAAGCCACTAAGGTAATCTCAGGTCTAAGAGACATTTATACCTATATCCCATCAGAGGCATTCTCGATAGCAGAATGTTCTGAAGTTGATCATATTCAATGATGATATATCCCTACATCTTACCTGTATACTATACTAGTATCTCCACACTCCTTGGTTAAGAGGATAACTAACCTATATGGCATACAACGATCTATACTTGATAGATGCTATCATCCTAATTAATAGCCTATCATTTGGTCGTGAACAATTTTAAGGACTAATCGATAAATCTTCTCTTTATTGAACTTAAATAGTCTTAAGAACTTTATCACAATAATGGAGTTCGTTAGAAGATAAAAATTTATGATAAAAATTATCAAAAATATATTTTATTAATTAATAAATTAATTATAATTATAGTGTAGCTCAATCGTCAATAGGCTGATGATTGACTTTGAGACATTTTTTAACAACTTCCACTTGTCCTAAAGCCACTCGACACAGTATCTAATACCCATCTTCGACTTGTGGTTGTTGAACTCCTTTATCGCCAGAGCTTTAGTGAAGGGATCGATCAGATTCTTCTTTTCATTGATCTTCTGAAGATTTACGTCACCTCGATCTATGATCTCATGAACCAAGTGGAAGCGATGCAATATATACTTCGTCTGCTGGTGTGCCTTTGGTTACTTCGTCTGAGCAATTGCACCAATGCTGTCGCAGTAGAGCAGGATTAGGCCATCAAGAGAAAATACTACTCCAAGCTTGGTGATGAACTTTCTCAACTATATAGCTTTCTTCGCGGCATCTGATGCTGCGATATACTCTACTTCGCAAATAGAGTCTGCTACAGTATGCTGCTTGAAACTCTTCCAGCAGATAGCTCTACCATTCAGAGTAAAGATAGCTGTACAACAGAATGCCGTTCGCCTTTGGTACTTTTTTTATTGATTTTAGTAGTACGACAGTAGAAACAAATGGCTCTGCTCGCTTAGACTCAAACGGGGCTCCGCGCTCTATCAGCTATCAGTTAGTTGGCGCTACGCGCGACTTCAGTTGACAAAAGCGAACAACATAGCGCTAGCGCCCGCTGAGAACTTTCTAGTGTTCGCCTTCTAAAAGGCTCTACATGCTTCTGCTGTCATTATGGTGTCAGATTGAAAGCTGGAGTTTATAAATCCTACAAGTTTCAGATCTAACTCACCATAAACCAACCATTGGTCCTTAGTATTTCTCAAATACTTAAGGATGGCTTTAACCACTTTTCAGTAGTTTTCTTCAAGATCAGATTGGTATCTACTCACTACTCCTAGTGAGTATGCCATATCTGATCTCGTACATATCATGGCGTAAATGATAGATTCTACTGTCGAAGCATATGGTACTCTAATCATACACTCTCTCTTCAGGAGTTGTCGGACAATCCTTCTTAGAGAGAAAAATTCCATGGCCTATCAAGAGATGATCCTTTTTAAAATTTTTCATGCTGAACCTCTTCAGCACAGTATCTATGTACGTAGACTGGGATAATTCAAGCATTCTTTTAGATCTATCCCTATAGATCTTCATCCTTAGGATGTAGGATGCTTCATCCAAGTCCTTTATGGAGAACTATGATGATAACCAGACTTTTATTCCCTACGGTGCAGGAATATCATTCTCAATTAAGAGAATATCATCCACGTATAAAACAAAAAATATCACTGCTGGACCATTTATCCATTTGTTAATACAGGGCTCTTCTCCTTCTTAACAAAGCCATACGTTTTGATTATCTTATCAAAATGCATGTTCCAACTCTAAGATGCCTGCTTTAATTCATAAATGGATCTCTGAATCTTGTATACCTTGAACTCATCTATGGATGTCAATCCCTTAGGTTATATCATATACACCTTTTTAATCAGTTCCTTATTTAAAAAAGTTATCTTCACATCCATTTGACAGATCTCATAATTCAGATGAATAGCAATTGCAAGCATTATCCGAATGAATTTGAGCATTGCTACAGGAGAGAACGTCTCATCATAGTCAACACCATAATATTGACGATACCTCTTGGCAACCAAATAGACTTTATAGGTCTCCACCTTTTCATCTGTGCTCCTTTTTCTTTTGAAGATCCACTTACACCCAATGGATTTAATTCCTTCGAGTGGGTCAACCAATGTCCATACATTATTGACCTTCATGGACTCCATTTCGAACTTCATGGCCTCGAGCCATTTTTGGAATTAGGTCTCTGCATTACATCCATATAAATGATTGAATTCTCATCATTCTCATTGAGTTCGATGAGATCACCATCTTAGATCAAAAAATTATAGTATCTATCCAATTGACACGATATTCTACCGAACCACCTTAATGGTGTAGGTACATTAAGCTCCAAATCTGATCTAATCAAATCCAACTCAGGTTCAGCTATAGATGTTGGTCTTTCTATCTGTTGAACTTCATTAAGTTCAATCTTAGAAGTAATAGTTCCTTCACGAAGAAACTCCTTTTCTAAAAAAATTATCTTAAGACTGACGAACACCTTTTGTTCATTAGCATGGTAGAAATAGTAATCCTTACTTTCTTTAAGATATCCTATAAACACACACTTATCATATCAGGGTCCAAGCTTATTTGTATGCAAATGTTTGACATAGGCCGAACAACTCCAAACTCGTAGGTGAGAGAGTATAGGCCTACGCCCAGTCCATATCTCATATGGCATCTTTGCGATAAATTTACTCGATACATTATTCAATATATAATATGCAGTCTCAAGAGCATAACCCTAAAATAAAATAGGTAGACTAGCAAATTCTATTATGGATTTAACCATGTCTAACAAGATTCAATTTCTTCTTTTCGATACACCATTATGCCATAGTGTTTCTAGAGGAGTCCACTGTGAGATAATCCCATTCTCTCCTAGATATGTCAAGAACTCACTGGATAGATATTTACCTTTTTGATCCAATCGAAGAATTTTAATACTCTTCCTAGTTTGTTTTTCTACTTCACTTTGAAATCTTTTGAACATTTCAAATGAATCTGACTTATGTTTCATCAGATAGAAATATCCATAGCTGGATAGATCATCTGTGAAAGTGATAAAGTAGAAATATCCATCTCTAGCACTTGTACTCATAGGTCTACATACATTAGTATGTACTAGACCTAAGAGCTTAGTGGCTCTTTTATCTTTTTCAGTAAAAGATGATTTGGTCATTTTTCCAAGAAGACAGGACTCATAGGTTGAAAGTGATTCATAATCACTTACTTCGATGATTTCCTCTTGGGTCAATCTATTTATCCTGTTCTTATTAATATAACATAGACTATAGTGCCATAGGTAGATATCAGAGATATTATCTAATCTAGGATATTTTTCAGAAGTATACATTACACTCATAGCTATGATAAAATGTAAATACCATTTTTTTGTTGTCCTTGCATTATTGTAACATCATTCATAATGATATCATAATAATCTTTCTTTATAGATAAATGATAACCATCTTTGGTCAAAAGGCTAACAAAGATTATATTCATCAGAAAGAAAGAACAATAATAACATACATTTAAAGAAATGATATTAGTATTGAGAATAAGTTAAACTATTCCTATAGCTAGAACTGAAACAGATCTTGCATCTCTAACATTCAGGAATCGCTCATTATTTTCAAATCTTTTACTAATTTAAAGTTCTTGCAATAAATTGCAAATATGAATTAAACTTTCGGTATCTAATACCCAAGTAGAAGTATCATAAATAAAAAAATTATAACATATTATCATATAATATTCTTGTTTAGCAACTACATACTCATATCTCTTTTTCAGCCCATTGGGGTCATGAAAATCAAGATACCGAGGATGGTTCCTCTTCCAATATCCTTGCTTCTTACAGTGGAAGCATTCTGCCTGATCTATGTTATTCTTGGATCTTATGTTTAAACTGGGCATAGAGGCCCCAGTACAAACCACTTCGTATTACTGAACAATATTCAACTTTCGATACTTATTATTGAAGTTAGGTTCCATAAGTTTATTACTATCTAATAATGAATAGAGCAACTGTGGTCTGGATTTAACTGCATAAAGAAGAACCAAAAGCCTAATTAGTAATTAATTTATTAAATTTAAAGATTTGAACTTTAATCAAAAGGTTATCTTACTATTTTATTCAAACTGGTAGCCTCTACCTCTAATTCGAAAAATTATCCTAATTTCTTAATGGATACTAGAATCCACAAAGACTGCACATAAGTCCAACTATGGTTGGTTAATCCATGTACATCTAAGGATAGGTTTATAACTAATTA